>AYEL01088383.1:0-29026 GCA_000484575.1 Olivierus martensii
ACACCTAAATATTTTAAATAATAATTTAGATTTAACAACGAATTTTTATTAACAGATTATTGTATTTATTCTTATTTATTACATTCAGAATACAGACATACTCATACATTGGATTATTAAATGGCAGCCCTTATTAAGTTATAACACAACCTGCGGGTTTTGTCTTTTTAGAGAGACTATAATTTTAATTTAATTTTTATTCCTTAATTTTTAAATTATGAATAACGACAAAAAATTTTTGCTGTCGCAAAAATTTGAGGGTTAGATTTTTCTAACAATATCCTACTTATAGGAATCGGTACAGTGGTTTGGCTGCAAAAGAGATATCCAGCCAACCATGTTTCACTATTAATAAATGATTCATGGAATTACATATATACAATTCATTCTTAATTTTTCGTGGCACACCATCAAAGGTTTGGCAGCACACTAGTGTGCCAGCCAAACCTTTGACGAGACAGCGGTTGAGAACCACTGGTATAAATTAATATATCATTTATAGGTCATTAAAATCAAAATTATTTCAATTCAATTATGAATTACAATGATAATTTTTTATAAACAGTTATTTATTTAAAGGACAATAGAAATTAATTATATACAAACCTTGCTACTTGTTTATGTTCATCACGATTCACATAAACTCTCCTATATACTGCTACAGACTCCAATTCATTTTCAAGATTCACCATTTTTGATATATGCTGAGGACATAACATAGTCTAAAATATAGAAAATAAAAAGCTATTTTTATAAAATCATAATTAATATAGTTAACTAAAACAAATATAATAAATAAAATTAGTTTATAATATATATTTAAAAAAATGGTTAAAGCTACTTTTGTAGTTAAACAAGCTCATATTTACTAAAATTTACAACACAGCATCAAAAAGATAGCACAAAAGTTCAATTTATTTCTTACAGTAGGGAACAATTTTTGTTGTAATATATAACTATTACCCTAAAAAATTAAAAAAATTAAGTTTATTTGTATTCTAGCACTAAATAGCAGTAAACAATATACAGTTATCCTCAAAAGTTTATACATCTTACAAAACATTTGTAGTTTTTTGAATAAAATGAAAAAATTGAAAAATGAAACAAATGACTTAAAAAATTTATCTTATAACAAAGTTTTCTCTTCAGAATGGGAAATAAAGCATTGTTTCAAAATAATCCATTTTAATTTGCAGAAAATATCATCAAATAAAAAATAATGCACAAATCAAAAATATTCATACCATTGGAATTAACAGTGTGTTGATGAATCTTTTGCAACAATGGCTTCTTTTAAGATGATTGAGATAGCCCCTGATAAGCTTTTCACATGTCTCAATAAGAATTATAGATCATTCTTCAATACAGAATTGCTCCAATTCATACAAATTGTTTACAATTGTTTTCAGGTAATGCAAAAAATTCACTATCGGATTAATCTCTTGAGTATCTTTGCAGCCTATAAAATCAATGCCCCGGAAAAAAAATGATAAAAAATAATAAAAAAAAAAAGGTATAAAAAATTCAACCCTGATTTCATTAATCCAGCTTTTGCAAATTGGTTTTTTTTTGTGTGTAATTGCTGAAAATATATCTTTTTGATAGTGGGTTCCTAAATTTTTTCAGTTGCTGAAATATTTTTTAAAATTATGTATAAACAAACATTGTTTATATTTGAACGGCTCAATAGAATTTGGATTTTTTTTATCCCAGCATGTCGATTTTATAGTCTAACTTAACAAATCATTCTGATTATGCAATTCAATAAATGATATTTTGGAAATTTTTGGAAAAAAGCAAATTTTTCTTAAAATAATCTATAAAATTCTGAAAATAAAAAAAATATTATGTATAATAAGAAAAATAATAGTTAATTTTGTTAAAATAAACTAAAATATATTGTAATCGTTTCATTTTTTATTTTAATTTCACTGAAATTTAGGAGAAAATCGCACCCACTTTTTTCCCAGTAAATTACAGCCAAGCCTACTTTGCATGTGGGTAAGTAGCATTGGGTCTGGAATTAATGTCATTTTTTGAATGTTCCACAGAACTATTGCATATGGTGACAACACAATGAAATAGACTAAGGGCATGATAAAACATATCACATGACATGAACTTCATGTAATATGTGGCAGAGAATAACAGTTGTACATGATCCCTTGTGCCATTAAAGTCTGTAGAAAATGGGGGCGTCTGAAGAGCACATAAGGCATATTATGCAGTAGAAGTTTAACCAAGGACATACAGAAACTCTAGTGACATGAAACATCAATACCATATATGGGCAGGGTACCCTGAATGTCAAAAAGTATCAAAGATGGTTCCAGAAATTTTAATTTGGGAACAGGACCTCACGAATTTGTCGACATGTTGAGCTGGATAATGAAGTGCTGAGAGCTGTTGTTGAGAGGAATCCAGAGGCAACAGTCAAGGAATTTGTCACAATTGTTCATTCCTCCCATTCAACTATTCACAGGCATCTACAGAACCTTTATTATGCATCAAAACTGGGTAAATGGATACTTCATAAGCTCACACCACAAAATCTGCAGCAGTGTGTGAACATTTGCACTTTTTGCTCTCCATGAAAAGAGAGACCTGTTTTGGAAAAGAGTGGTTATAAGAGATTGTAAATCAATTCTGTACCACAACATTATTCACTACATTAGTGGCTTCCTAAATAAATTCTGCCTGCAGTATGGCTAAATCTTGTCATTTTCCACATAAGATTTTATTGAATGTTTGGTGGGATATGTAATAAACCAAATCATTACGGAAGACATCTATTGTCAACAGCTAGAGCGTCTATGTACTGCCTTACAGGAAAAACATTTAGCATTCTTAATCATAAAGGTGTGGTGGTCGTGTGAAACCACACATGGCCAGAATGACTTGTGCCAAGTTGCAAGAGTTTGGATGGGAAAAGATTCCCTATCCAGCATATTCCCCTGACCTTGAACCATCTGATTACCACCTGTTTTGAAGTCTCAAACACTACCTTTCTGGAGAAAAACTTCAAAATGTCAAGGAGGTGCACTGAACCCTGTCTGAGTTTTTTGGATGAAAATCCATGGACTTCTATGACATGTAGAAGTCCATGGATTTTGATCCAAAAAAACTCAGACATGGATTTTGTCTGGCATTCAAAAACTTGTTGAACAGTAGGAGAAGGTTATAAGTACTAGGGGCACTTATTATGATGATTAAAAGATCTGTTTCAGATAAATTTTGTTTTCCTTACATATGCAAAAAACGACATTACTTATGGGATGACCTGAGATGATATAGCTATTTATGTACAAGATGAGTCCTTTTCATGTATGTTAGAATTTTTTCATATAAATAAAAAATTTTTAAAAAGTACTGTGAAAAATTGTGTAAATAAAATAAAAACAAGAAATATGACAATATTTCAAAGAATTTATGTAATTTTTTTTATTAATTATATGACAAAACTTCAATCAAAATATGTTAAATAATTTGTGGTTTTTTATAATTTCTGAAAATTTTGACCAAATTTCTTAATTCAGACTCATTTTGTTTAGAGAACTTATTGCTATCTAAATATACCTTGCTGCTGTTGTAAGGTTTTACTGTGAGGGAATAAGGATGTCATATTTTTGTTCCTTGCAAGTTTTCAGAGAGAATCTATGCTAGTTTTGTATATATTAAAATCAATCTCAATAGGAGATATTTTAATAAGAATATTTATATCCTATCAGATAATGAGACTTCATTAAAAGTACTTGATAGCTCACACTTCACCTCAAAGCTTCTGTGAGAATGGTATTATCTCTTTATGGAATTAGTTACCAGGAACAAGTTCAATTTGTTTGGGTGCAACAGCTCAGAGGGATTAAGGACGATGAGAATGCAGATGGACTGGCCAATGAGGGGGCTTCTCATCCCTTTATTGGAACAAAGTCTGTTCTAGGCATCAGACCTGATGCATTTGGACAGATTGTCAGAGACTGATTGGCAGTTCAGCATCTCTCTTATATGGAGGTCTATTCTTGGACTAAACCAATCAAAGGATTTTTTAGATCCTTCATTACAGACAACTAAAGAGTTGCTTGCATTGCATAATAGTCCAAGAAGGATTATTACAGGATTGCTTATAGAGCATGTCATCTTAAGAGACATCTCCACTTAACCGGGTCTGTTGATAATCCCAATTATATGTAAGGAAGAAGATGAAATTCCTCTTCCCATATTGTGTTAATGTATGGTTCTTTCAGGGCTAAAATATGATCTAGAATTGCATTTTCTTGCACCAGAAGATCATTTTACAATTTCATTGAGAAAGATATTGTTTTTTGTTTGTAAGATTTGGGACTTCTTATAGGATGATCCTGATAGGACTACACAATAGATCACTGGATGACCATAAAGTTAACCCCAAGTGCTGGATGCCAACGTTGCCTTAACATCAACAGTAGCATTGAGCCACCCGCTTACTGTAGTTACCGTATTTTTCTGTATATAATCTGCGGATTATGCGTTAAAAACGTTTCAAATTTCATTGTGTGTATTATATGCCGCCACGGGATAATCTGATAAAAAACATTCTCCATCAGAAAAGCTTACAATAAAGTTTTGAAAGAAATGCCGTTTATGTTTTATAAAATAAATAACAAATGGCGCTGAAAGCTTTCATGACTTGGCTGACTTATTTCAGTTATAATCAGTTTTGTCCAATTACGTTCAAGAACGGATTTGGTTCCTCGGAAGGATATTACAGTTGCTAGTTGCTAGTGTCATTTTGCATTCTGTCTTGACCTGAGCTGTTTCGTCCTGAAAATTTTCAAGTTCATATATTGTCATGTTGAAGCGAAAGCGTGTAAGTTACACGGCAGATTTTAAACTAAAAGTTATAGAGAAGGCTACCGAAGTAGGAAATCAGGAAACTGCAAGATTGTTTAACATTGAAGACTCAAATATTCGATTGTGGAAAAAAAACAAGACTAATTTTGAAAAATACGACTGACATAAAAAAGCTAATTGCCGTGGAAAACCTCACTGGCCAGAATTAGAGGAAGAATTAAATAAATGGATTTTGAAAGAGAGAGAAAATGGGAAAGCTGTCTCTACAATAAATATAAGGATGAAAGCTCAACTTATTGCACGAGAAATGAATATTGGAAACTTCTCTGGTGGGCCCACGTGGTGCTACCGGTTTATGAAAAGAAACAATTTAGCTGTTTGTAGTTGTTCAATGGTCGGTCAGAAATTACCCGATGACTGGGAAAAAAATCAGATGACTTCGTGACATTTTGTAAAAAATTATTCTCAAAAATAATTTTACAGTGGATTTGATTTTAATATGGATGAAGTTCCATTATCATTTGATATACCACCTAACAGGACCGTCGATGTTCAGGGGAACAAGCATTATTCCTATAAATACTACAGGAAATGAAAAAACATCATTTACGGTAGTTTTATGCTGTGCTGCAAATGGTTTGAAATTGCCACCGATGCTAATATTTAAAAGAAAAACGCTCCCAAGGGAAAATTTTCCTAAAGGTGTTGAAATTCGTGTAAACGAGAAAGGCTGGTTGAATGAAGAAATCATAATGTCATGGCTACAGAGCATCTGGCAAAAATGAAAATATTCATTTTTCATCCTAAAGCTTTTCTAATTTATGGACTCGATGAAAGCACACCTCAGTGAGAATGTTAAAAATGCCCTGAAGTCTGCATCTGCAAAAACTGCAATAATACTTGGAGGACTGACAAAGAAATTACAGCCTTTAGACGTCGGAATTAACAGATCATTTAAATCGAAAGTTAGGAAATTATGAGAACAATGGATGTCCGACAGAGAAAAGAATTTTACAAATACAGGAAAATTGAAGTGTGCATCATATGAAAATGTCTCCAACTGGGTTTTGAAAGCGTGGAATGATGTCTCGGAAACTATGATATAAAACACGTTTCGAAAATGCAATATTATTAACGAAAATGACTAACAATGAAGACTCGTTATCTACTGACTTGGATAATATGTTAAGTGAAGATGTAATGAATTTATTCATTTCCGAATCTGATGAATCAGATTTTGAAGGTTTTTAATTATTAATAAATTTAGTGATCATTCAAGGTAGTATTTTCTTTTTTTTTTGAAAGTGTATCTTTTTAATTGTGCTTGGAACTTCTAACCTTTTTTTTTAATGACAAATTTTTTAAGTTAACTAACATTTGTAATCTTTTATTTTTATGGCTTGTGTTAAATATATTGAAAAAATAAAATTTCAAAATCCGCATTTGTCGGGGGGATGATATTTAAAATAAATAAAATACACTGTGCGATTGATCATGGGTTAAAATTTTCTAATTTGACAATAGATGGCAGCACTAGCTAATTTGTTAAAAATTTATTTATTGTATTTTTTAAGTTAGTGTCGTGATTGCGATCGTCATAGATAATAGTATAAATTTAAGCTTATAATTTATTCACCGTTTTTTTAATTTTTCTAAATTACTTTACATTGTTTTGGTGCATAAGAGATATATCTAACAAAAGCAAAAAGATCAAATGATGCTATGAAAGCAGTTAAGTTTCTTGCAAAAATTGCATGACCAAGAATTATCAATCACCTTTAAGAAAATTATTTAATCTGGAAAATTATTGTTTACAATATTTTAAATTAAAAGGGGGAAAATCCTAATTTTTTTGCTGTTAACTAGCTGAATTAAAAAAAAAAACATTTTTTACACTTGCAATGTTTTGTTTAACAACTCAAAACATAGATGGCAGTAGCAAACAATTTACTGTTTTATTGAGATTATCATAAAAAATATTATCATATATGTTTAAATAGAAGTTTTTCATAATAAAAATGTTTTTTTTTTTTTCTGTACAATTTATTACTTATATTTTTAATCATATTGTGTATTTTTTATTTTATGTGACACTACATTATCGGCAGTATATATTTTGGATTATTCGCCGTAAAAATTGCCGCAGATTATGCAACTTTTTTTTTTACTCGAAAAAAAGGCTTTGTGGATAATACACCGCTACGGATTATATACAGGAAAATACGGTAAGTCTAATGATATTGAGAAATTTAGAAATCGTTGTATCGCACTTAGATTTTGTCAAAGAAATCTGAAATTTTTACAGTTTATACATTCCTTTTTTACCAAAACAATTATTTTTTATTAATTTATTTAAAGAATATTCATTGCATTTTTTATACCAAATTTTATTCTATTTTTTTGTGATTTCTTAAATATCCATTCAAATTATTATGTCTATTTGATAGCTGTGTCCATCCTGAATAAAATAAGCCATGAATGATATATTTCTGTCCATATTTCAGTGAAAAATTGTTTACTTGGTAAATTAGTAACATTTTGCAAATTTTCTTGGCAAAACTGATCTATATTCTTTTATAAAAAATGTTTTAATTTATGTTTGATATCATTTTGAGCAATTTTTTATATTTAAGTTATATCCTTACTTGACATTTTTAAGAAAAAATTATAAAGTTAGAACAACTCTCCTCCCTCCAACTATAATATTAACTTTTTTACCCTTACTGGTTCAGAATATATAGTTTTTCTGCCAATAAGAGATAGTATTGAACTTAGTAGGTAGAACAGAAATTTCCTGGGAAGGAAATGGCAGGAGTTCTAAGCATGTGTGCCATACCATTTTAAAATTTAAAAAAATAATAATTATAAAATAGAAAATTTTTTTAATCAGTGTTTGATAACAAATATAATCTACAATACACAGTAATTAAATTTCAAAAAGTTTTTTAGGTTAGTGAAAAAATAATTTTTAAAACAACCAACTGCCTGTTGCAGACTGTTGATATGTTATCATGGCAAAGGCTCCCTCACAGGGCGTGTCTTGTTGGAATGCACGTCAAAGGCACTCAAGGGGTAAAGCAATTAAAAGCCCCCTTTTCTACTACTGCTATGATGGTGATATGGATTTTGAATTTTTAAAACTATAAAAAAATTTTATTTTTTTTTTGTAGTTTAAAAACTGTAATTTTATAAGCAATCAAGGGATCATAGGTTGGTATTATATCATTTTGTTTTAATGCTCAAAATTTGTGAATTGGCTTATATAGGAATGTCAACATTTTACCATTTTTTATTAGCTGAATAAGGGCATGGCTTATATATTAATTGGATTTATATTCAAGTATATTGATAAACTATATATCAAATTTGTTATGCATTTATAAATTATTTTTTATAAAAGTTATAAAGTTATACTGATTTGCAAATCAGAATAAGATAAAAATTATAACTTAGCAAAAACTAAAGTGAAACTAGCATAAAAAAGATTTAGTTGCTTGAAAATTTAACTATATTTTCAAACAATTTAATTTCAATATTTTTTCTTAAAAATTTTATAAATTTATTTAAAAAAATTAATTGATTATAAACTATTTAAAATATTTACCTTATCTTTGAAAAATACACATTTATCTCTCATTGCACAAGGAAAATGATATGTGTTGGAACAACGAACTTTAAAGCATTTCAACGAAGCTCCAATTTTATGACATCGACAACACGCTACAGAAAGAGCACGTTTACAAGCAGCATCAACATTAATAAGAGCACCATTAACTGTTTCATATACTTCAGCAGACCACAATGCACAATTTAAATGTATCCATTTATCTACATCCATATTCAGAATTCTAAGAAATTAATAGTAATATTTTAATAACAAATTCAAAAATTATTATTATTAAAACATATATTCATATATATAAATAGATATAAGCTTAGTTTTCATAGTTATGCAATAGATATTTCTTGAAAGTAACTGTTTAAAGTAAAAATGAACAAAATGAGAACTTTTTATCATGTAAAGTGAGCATACATTAAGGTAGGGTATATTATCATATACCTCACTTAATGTACACTCACTTAACATATTTTTGCTACAATATACAATTTTACTATCCATTCCTGCTATCATACTGCTGGACCTCTAATGTACTGATAATGATATTTAAAATTTCCATCATTCTGATATTGATAATGCAGTGCAATTTGAAATGGCAGATGCCATGTAGTACAGTATATGCTAGATTAGTGGTCTCAAACTCAAATTTCTTTGTAAGTGAATGGGCAATTTGAAAGGAAATGAAGGTCCCAAATATTTTTAAACAAAATTATAATGAAAGGAAAATATTTATTTGATATTACATTCATTTTTTCTTACAAAGATATCAAAATAATATTATATAATTATGAGATTATAAAATAGTTTTATTAATGTTAAATTGTAATAATTTTCTGACTGCAAAATGCAAGTATTTAAACAAATAGCTAAAACATTTTCGCAGGCCATACAAAATTGCTTTGTGGGCTGGATGCCGCATATGGGCTGCCAGTTTAAGGCCACTGTGTTAGATAGTAATTTTAGTTTTATATTTTATCCTAATGAAAAATTTATATTTTTTAACATATGAAATAAAATATAAGTTATTATATTTTGTAATTTTTTTCATTTTTTATAAAATTATTTGAAATCTGGGTACATTTTTATGATTGATGTCATGTCGGATAATAATCATACACACACTAATTAGAGGATTAACCATTTCAAATTAACCAAACAATACAGCCAAACTTCCCCTAGCAGACAATTAATTTAATTAATTATTAACTCAACAGATGGTGGCACCATAGCCTTAATTCAAAAAATAATCGTTAGAAAAATTTAATTTAGACTTTGTCTGCTAGGGGAAGTTTGGCTGTACTGTTTGGTTAATTTGAAATGGTTAATCCCCTAATTAGTGTGTATTTGAGTATTATCTGACTTGAGCCAAGTCTCTCTGCCCAGGTTTGCCAAGAGGGCCGTGCTATGTAGATAGCCCACCTGGGAGCACTAGTTTTGCCCTTGTCCGATAAAGTCTTCGTAATAATCAATATATAAGCTTACTGAAATGGAATTCTGCCATAGGTCACCATGGTCTAATGGGTTAAGGCATTGGTGCACTATCCCAAAGATCCCGGTTTGAGTCCAGTGCAGTGGCAAAATTTTATTTTGGGAAAATTAATTTAAAAATTATAATATAATTATTAATTACTAGATGATGCCACCTTAGTATAAATTCTAAATTTAATTAATTATTAACTCAACAGATGGTGGCATCATTGCCTTAATTCAAAAAATAATCGTTAGAAAAATTTAATTTAGACTTTGTCTGTTAGGGGAAGTTTGGCTGTATTGTTTGGTTAATTTCAATGTCTGATTTGAAATAACAAATTATTGCTATGTTGGTTGGAAATATTAATGACAGTCAAGATATTTCCAATGGAAATCGGTATTCAAATAATAAGATTGTGAAATCAAAATAAAACATGCAGAAGAAATTTTGGTATAATTAATGAAATAAGAACTGTATCCATTATATAACTATCATCAAAAATTCAAATCTTGTGAACTAGATAAATGCATAATAATCATCAATATTTGCTTATTTTTCAGAATCATTAAAGAATGCATAAACATTATTGGAAAAATCAGAGATTGCCATGAATACATTATACAGCAATCCCAAACAATGTATTTTTTTTTTTTAAATAACTGCATATTTATATAAAATACATTAAAAAATAATATTTCATGTTATATAAACCTGAAATAAGATAAAATTTTATCTCTACATGACAAATGTATCATGCCAGAAATTCTATGTTTTGTGATACCATCTGTTGGATATGCTTTGACTCAAAGCTTGTGGCTTTTCTTGTGCAGTTAGCAAACGATAGTGAACTAACCTTAACCATTTCTTGCACTATGTGCTTGAAGCAAAGATATATATGACATTCATCAAGGATAGTACATGAAAGTATGAATACCTTTATCACTTCATAACACACTTCTGCAATATGCCAGAAGAACGTTTAATCTACTGTTTTGCCACTAGATTATGCTGGAGCTATGGCAGAACACATCTAATAGCTTAAAGTAAATTTTTCCTTAAATAGAAAATAATATATCTTACCTTTATCTGTACCTATTTTAAGATTTTTAATAAACAATAGAAATTCTATTCTGCACATGTGATGATAAATTCCAACACTAAAAGCAGTAAAGTTCATTACACATCATTAAAGTTCATAAAAACTTTAATTAAGAAACATTTTTGATTGAAAATCCAATCCTCTTCAGTTTACAGAAAGAAAAAGAATATAGTAAAAATCAAACAGAAATTTTACAATTTCAAAAGGTGAGACACTTATGAAAGTTCTATAAATACTTCTTCATGTAAGTTATATTGTATAAACAGAATTGATATATTGGTGTTTATTGTTTCAATCCTGCATGTTATTTATGAAGTGCATGTTTATAGTATGGGAAAATTTGATTGCATTAACTTTAAATAAAATTATTTTAAATAAATGTCAATCATAATTTAAAACAGAATTTTATAATATATATAAACTCATATAAAATATATATCTATTATTAGATCAAGGATTTTTAACCGGGAGTATTCATACCTAGCGAATTGAAATAACTAGCACTTATAGCAGCTGAGATAAATAAGGATAAACTTTATTAACATACAAAAATACTAACGTTTTCGGCATAATGCCATCATCAGGCACAAAAACTGAATATTCCGAAATTTTCAGTTTTTGTGCCTGATGATGACATTATGCCGAAAACGTTAGTATTTTTGTATGTTATTAAAGTTTATCCTTATTTATCTCAGCTGCTATAAGTGCTAGTTATTTCAATTTGCTAAGTATTGGAGTTTAAGCAGTTTTTAAAGTCTTTTAGTTATTCATACTTCTTGGGGAGATGGGACTCGATCTCTGGGTACTGATATTTATTTTATTTAATGTATTAATTTATATTTGGGTATTATTTAAATGGAACATGATAGAATCTTCAAGAACATTCAGCATTTGCAAGAAATGCTTGTATTTAATTATACACGTGTGTATTTACAACAATTTTAATTTTAAATTTAATACGTTTTCATTTTAATATTTGAATTTAATACGTGTGTATTTACTGAACAAGCGTGTATTTACTTGTTTATTGTCAATGCATGTATCTCAAAATTTCTAGAAGCATGTTCTGCCAACTTGATGCCACCATTCATTCTGTATTTGACTATCACTGTGTACATAGTGCTTTTTTCCTTTTACAGATTTTCTGTAAAATGTCGCCTGACAAAAAATGAAGTGGAATGATTCATATGTTGGTTTTGGCTTCACTTGTATAACAGAAATGAATAGAATGAATGAGATGGAACTGAAAGACACCAGTAAATGATTTGCAATTTGGTAATGAGCAATGGAAATTCGAAGCCATCAGGACTGAGGAAATATCTCGAAAACAAACACAGTAAGTCATGTTAGTACATCGATTGATGCTTTTAAGTTGAGAAGAGTTTATTATAATCAGAAAGCAACTCTTTCATCTTATTGGTTTACTGCTTCTGTAAAACCTCTTTTGGAAGTCTCCTACAGAGTTTTTTACATGACTGTCAAAGAAGCCCCACACGATTGAAGAGACTCTCATGAAACCTTGTGCAATGGATATGGCAAAAATTGTGCTGAAAGAGGATGCAAAAAAAAAAAAAAAATTGAAAAAAATTTGTCCAACAACACTTAAACCAGAGAATTAAAGACATGAGTCAGGACATAATAACCCAAGTTGTCAGTGAGATTAAACAAAGTACTGCAAAAATCAACATGCAGATCAATGAATCAACTGATGTTTCAAACCACACAAATTGCTTGTATTTGTATGCTATGTACATGAAAAGAATATCAAGGAAGAGTTTTTATTCTGTGAATGACCAAAAACAACAACTAAAGCAGCTGACATATTCAAGCTGATTCAATCGTTCTTTGATTGCCATGAATTGGCATGGGATTTGATTGGGACTATTTGCACAGATAGAGCTCCTACCATGATTGGCAAAAAATCTGGATTCGTTGCTGTGGTCAAAGATAAAGCTACACATATGTTCACCACACACTGTTTTCTACATAGCTAAGCTCTGGCATCCAAAACATTGCCAAAGAAACTTAAAGAAGTGATGGGAATAGTTGTGCAAACAATCAACTTTATTTGTGGATGTGCATTGAATCATTGATTATTTCAAAAATTCTGTGATGAAATTGGAGCAGAACACAGTGTGTTACTGTACCAGACAGAGATATATTGGCTGAGTCATGGCCATGTTTTCGTGCATGTAATAGAACTTCAAAATGAAATTCTCAAATTCCTTAAGCATCAACAATCCCTCCTAGCTGATCTTTCTGAAGATTTATTGTTAGCCTGGGATATATCCTCAATGATTTAATCAATCATTGACGATTTTCAGTCTCTTCAATGATTTGAACATATCAATGCAGGGAAGGGATGTGGACATTGTTCAAGTCAGGGGAAAAGTTATCACAGTTCAAGGAAATTGCCTATATGGAGTTGCCATGTTGAAAGCAGAAACCTGGCAAACTTTCCAATTCTTGACAATATCCTTATTGGAGGTGGTAAAACACTACCTGTAGAAATACTTCAAGAAGTCAAGAATAATTAAAAGTTTTAAGTGCAAATTTTGAGGGTTACTTTTCAGATATTGATGATCTTAGCATGGAATCCATTTGGATACAACCCTTTCTTGTTTGATATATTGAGATTGAGTGGTAACAATTCAGCAAAGGATGATTTCATTGACTTCCAAGAAGACCCAAGAATAAAAGCTAATTTCAAAAGAGCTGGGATGGATGTCAAGCAGTTTTGGTGTGAGCAAATCCCAGCTTACCCAAGCTTGGCAATGAGGGCAACAACGTTTTGCTTACCTTCACAACTATGTATCTCTATGAAACAAGATTCTTTGCATTATTAAATCTGAAATCAAAGTGGAGAAATCAGATGACATGCGAGTAGCTTTGTAAGTAACTGTACCCTGATTACATGCTCTGATTGCACAAAAACAACAGCAATTATCTCACTAGATTAGAAAAAGTCTGTGTTATGTAGTCAAGATATTGAAAAAATTGCACATTTAAGTTTGTTTTCTTCTTTTGTGTAATACTCAACAGTAAGAAGTAAAATTATTGGTTTATAATCTGAAACATGTGAATCAAAGTTATATTGTAAAATAATTGTAGCTGTTTATATATTTGTCATTTCTCATTTTTTAATTTTGTTTTTGTAAATAAATATGATAAAGTTATCAATGCTTATGATTTTATTTCATATTCTCTTCCTTGCTATCCATGTCTAAAGTATAATAAATTCAAGGTATTGACATATTTGGAAATCATAATGGCAACTAATATAAGGAATGATGATGTTTATTTCGACAGTCAAGTGAAGGGGGTATGAAACCATATTGGACAATCCACTGGGGGTCTGGAGTCATCAAAAGGTTAACAACCCCTGCATTAGATGCTTAGCATGTCACAGTTGTAAACAAGATGGTGGTGGAATTTATTTTTGAAATTCAAATATGAAATGGTTTTTATTTTTTTTTGTGTTGTTAATATTTTGAATAAACTTTGTGTTATAATGGGCTTTTACAATATTTTTATTTTAGATTTGCAATAAAATTTGAATGATTTTCTGAATTCATAGTTCTGTTGATAAAAAATAGGTAAAAAGGTAATTACTTGAGTAAATCTATGATGTGTTAAAATTGAAGGAATAGCATACTGGTCTGCATTTAACATTGAGGTTAGATTTTTGAAAATTACAATATTAACTGAAACCAAAAATTTCATTGACCTAGCATATAAATTTTCCAAGAGACAAGTTCCTAATTTTCCCACGTTCTCTGAATAGAAACCAAAGCATTTGTATCCAATTAATCCAGTCAAATGTCTTGTGTACTATATAGTTTAATTAATATATTATTCATAACAATATTGTATATTTCTTAAGTTAATGCTCATATAAAATATTGTTATCTTGCTTTCTGTAATTATAAATTTCCACTTGATTTTCTTTCTATTATGAAAGGAAATGTAAGAAAACAGGTCTTTATATTGTTTCACTGCCTTAAAATTTTAATTTTTTAATAAATTAATTTAATTTTTTCTGGCAACATAATAGCAAAATGATGTTAAATGAGAACCCATTGTATTGCATTGTACTGTATTGTAGTAGAAGAGGGAGGAGCCTACCCAGCCCAAGCGCCGTGACCACCAATAGTCTATTGTGCACCCCCAATCAAATCATCCCAGAAGAAGTCCCATCTTTAAAACAAATGAAAGTTTATAAATGTCGTATTATGCCTAAGACATTTTTTGAATTTACCCTTCAAAGTTACAATTATATTTTTATATCTTTTAAAATCACTAAATTGGAAGGATCAATTGAGAGACATCAGGAAAGGTGCGATGCCGCCTGCATGAAAGTTTTGGTTAACCAGTTTTTATTCAATAAATTTTTTGGTTTTAGTTGATATCTTTCTTTAGTAATCTAGGATACGACAATAAGAATTTAGTTAGGTAATTATTTAATACAATGGTATACATTAGATCAGGGGTGGGCAACCTTTTTTTTGAATGGGGCCGTATAGAAAAATTTATGGTGGGCCACGGGCCAAAACAAAAACAGGGCCATATAGAAAAATTTATGGTGGGCCACAGGCCAAAACAAAAACAAATTGTATAGAAAAATTTATGGTGGGCCACAGGCCAAAACAAAAACAATTGATATAGAATTTTTTTAAAAAAGAGAAGGTACAGATATGTAAGTATACATAGCGTTATTTAAAAAAAAAGAAGGTACAGATATGTAAGTATACATAGGTTGGTATTAGTATTGTGGGTATGTAAGTATACATAGCGTTGGTATTAGATATAATAAAATAATGTGGCCTAGGCCAGAGGTTGCTACCCTTACTTTAGACTATTGGGTCAGGGACTCAAGAATCATCCTACTATTGGATAATAACATCAAGCTGTTCATTTTGTCATAAAAATAATTAATCGGTTACTGTTATATGTGGATATTAATAGAATAATGCTTTGTAAAATACACTGTTATATGTGGATATTAATAGAATAACGCCTTTGTAAAATAAATAGTTATATATGGATATTAATAGAATAACGCCTTTGTAAAATAAATAATTATTATATTGAACAAAATAAAAGATAATCATCTTTTATTTTGTTTGTGAAATACAAAAATAAGGCATATGAAAACTCTACTGCGACCATAACTTGATGACTGCGACTAAAAGTTGGTTCTCATTAGCATGAAACCGCGACGGAAAATACGCGCGTGACGAAAGCAGCGCGATTTTGAGGTCATACCGCGGCTTAAAAACCGCTATCGTCCAGTGTCTAAATGAATGGCCAGATGGCCGCGTGGTAAAGCTTTGGCTTACCACCCTGGAGGATCGGGTCAAAATCCGGGTCTCACATCTCCAGTTTTTCAAGAAGGGTCCGGGCCAGGCCCGTTGAATCCCATCTTTCAACCATCTGGTTGACCCCATCATGGGTGTTGGCAAGCCTGTGATAAATTCTAAAAGTGACCGCCACTAGATACAGTATATCCCATGAAGATATGGCGGCTTAACCTAACTGGTGTCTAAATGGATTCAACTTTTCCGCGACGGTAAAATTCGTCCAGATAAAACATCCACCAATGAAATCTATTCATTTTGTGACATTGAATTGTTGGCAACCTTGACAGTCAAGATGGCGGGATTCTGTCATTAAATCGCATCTCTTGAATCAAAATTCATAGAAACATTGTTTGTATTTTTTCTTATAAATATTTTCATCAAACATTTTTTCTTCATCAATTTTGTATCAGTTTCCTCATTTATTTTAGCTGTTAACATCATTTAGTAAACAGTGAGATTGGCGGCCGGATGGCCGAGTGGTAACGCGTTGGCGTACCACGCTGGAGGACCCGGGTTCGCGTCCCGGGTCTGGTCCCGGATTTTTTTCGGGGTGCTGGGCCCGGCCCGGTGATCCCCGTCCTTCAAAAAAAAAAAAGTAAACAGTGAGGGCCTTTCGTTGCTTATCGTCCATTTTGTTTTACACGAAATGAATCATGGGAACAGTACCAAGAATCTTGGGGAAAGCGAAGCTTATCGCGACTGGAGGAATCCGCAAGCTGAATTGCTCCCGCAATTATCTGCGACGATTTTTGACCGTTCCGCTTTCTGTGGCGGATAGTGGGAACAAATCTTAATTCTGCATTCGGCCTCGTTCTCGCAATGCTCTGACATTGTCTAGCAACCAAACTTTTGTTAATATTTGTAATATATACTGCATTAAGTTATTTTTTAAAATATTTTAAAGATTGAATTCAATGGTATTATTATTATTTTTTTATTTATTTTCACTTGCCAAATCGATTAACTTCATCAGTCACACAAAAATTGTAATAAAAATAACGATTACTCCAAGGATATACTATCTTATGTATTTTATATGTCGTTAGATAAAAGCTACACCTATAATAATACATTCTACAATGTTTATTTGAATTTATATTTTAAAGGGAATTTTAAAATACAATGTATATTATTTTATCATTTTTCTCTACTTTTTGTTTTGTGGAATTAATCGATTTGGCAAGTGAGCGGCTCAACTGTCTTTTCTAATTTCAAAATCTTGGATAATACATTTTTATGATAATGAAAATTATATCTTATATATTTATATTTATATAGTGCCACTTCGTTTTGAATATGCTTTTGGTCGTAACTAATCATAATACAGTAAGAACTCGCTTAACGCTGCCCTGTTTAACGCTGATTCGATATAACGCGACTTTTTTCGAATTCTATATTTTTATTGATTCATTTTAGCGCGGTTTTTCAAACTGTTATTCTTACATAAATCCGAAATCGCAGGAATTTGTTGCATTAATACTCCTATGCAGTATGCTCAGTGTGTTTGATATCAGTGCAGTTCCGTACATATGAAAGTCTGCTGCGGTCAGAGTTCATATTTATTAATATACATTTAAATTCTTTCGCGAATAATTTCCATTATTCGGAAAGTATTTTGCAATCTCTGCAGTTAATCCATCGATTCGTCAACATCGATGATTTGACCAGATGCTCTTCTTTTTCTGCTCTACCTTTTTGGTTGTGCTTCATACGTGTGCTGTAGCTCCATTATATTTTGTTTACATGCGTTAGTTTCTATAATTTTGGTATTATCATATAAAATCCTGTTTTCTTTAATAAAAATAGCTGCTTTAACAAGGATTGTCATTATTCTCTTATTCATAACATCTCATTTATGGACTTTCAACATGCTTTTTAATCTGCATTTGTTATGTAGCAGGTGGATGGATTCATTGATGTTATCGATACAAACTTTATTATAATCCATTAGTTAATTTTATGTTCGCATATCTTCGTTGTTACATGAATATTAAAAGCGTTTTGATTAGGTTTTTCAACAATCAAACACTGTAATATTTTCTGTTTTTAGCCGACTTTCAAAACAAAAATCCCCCACTAATAACTTTTTAACTAAAAAGTGGATTTTCATCAAATTTGATAATGCTGTCTCTTAAAATTAACCTCGAGGCCGCATCTTGTAACCTTTTAGCGTCGATCGTTTAAAAATGGCGGACGTTTAAACTTCTGATATAGATTTACCGTACTCTCTTGATATATTCTGAACTATTCATTGAATTTTATGAAATTTAGCGCGATGATCATATCATTGAAGATGATCTTGATGACACATCAATTAATCCTTTACTGTCATCATTTAAAACTGGCAGATATAAGAAACTTCAAAATTTTTTCTAATAATTTTCAAACTGTTTTATATAAATCAACATAAATTTTGCAGGAAGATCAAACTGTTAAGGATAAATTTAATTAATTATGTAGATTTATCTGTATAAAACAATAAATATTCAATTTTAAGTTTAATCATTCCAAAATAATTTCTATAATAACTATAGAATTATTTAATAAATTTTCAACATTTATTTATTCTAAATGAAAGAAAATGATAAATCAATTAAGTAAGATAAACTGGTTATTCAAAAACATTTTCTGCTATCTATGTAGCCTACCTCAGTTAAAACACAATAAAGAGAGAGAGAATAAGTATATAGAAATATTTGTTTGTTTAATTAAAAATTTACAGTCAGCTGATGGCCATGCAGTAGAGCAATTGCTTACTATCTGAGGAATTCAATTCAATTCAGACAAGTTTACAATGTTAGACAATCCATGTTCAAATCTACATGATTTTATAATCTTGGAAGTTTCGCTCTTCCATTGTCTATTATTATTAATAAAATTACTACTATTGTTAGTCATTTTTAATTTACGATATTTTCGACCTTTGATGTGTTATGATATCAAAACATAACCCATCATAAGTAGAGGAGAACCTGTATATATATATATATATACATACAGTTTTTATTTATACATATAAATATATTTTTATACATATATGTAAAATGTGTAAAAATTGTAATCATTTAATTTGATTTCTCATTTCTATAAAAAATTTCTGAATCTAAAGTTTGTATTCCTGTAAATTAATTAATATGGAAAATCCAGTTAGTTACAACAACTATATCAAATTTATATTTTATAAATTCAAATAAATTTATATATTTTTTCATTTTTTTATTATTTGAATCTTTTACTCACTATTTCTTTCATAATTTGATATATTTAATTTATAAATTAATATATTAAATCAATTTATTTTTCAGAATCTGATAAAGATGCTGACATTCCTAAAAATGATCCACCAATTGTAAAAGAACATTCAGTTGAAAAAGAATCAAACAATTCTTCATTGTTAACAGATAAAGAAATGAATGAATTAGGTGCAAAACTATTAAAGGCAGAAATGTTAGGAAATGTAGAATTAGCTGAAAAATTGAAATTAAAAATGGAAAATGCCAGGAAAACTAGAGAAAATGTTTCTTCTAATGTTAAAACAAAATCAGATGAAACTGTTCTTCTTGTTAAAACTGATAGTAAAGGTTTTACACAACCAGTATCTGTTTTAGACAATTCTTTATATACTGGTAAAAAGAAAAAACAGGTAATATTTTATTAATAAAATTAATAGTAATTTAGAATTTAAATAATTTTAATCAGCAAATGATCTCAAATTAGAATTGCTTACATTGTTAACTTTTTCAAAATTACTTCCAATAAAAATATACATTATTCCTTTAAGAATATTTTATATTAAGAAGATTTTCTTAATAATTGTTATTAGGATATGTATAAATAAGATTTCAGCAATGAATTAACTTATACAAAATCATTATTTTTTTTTTGGTTATCTTTATAATTTCAGAAATAAACACTTACAAGGGGAGGTTCAGACATTACAGGTAAATGTTCATTACTTGGACATGGATATCATTGTCATTAATAAAAGTTTTTATATTACAATTTATAAAAAATCCACTTATGCACCTGTCTTCATTCCTCAGTGGTTGTGTGACCTGTTTACTTATAAAGATAGTAGCGTTTCATTTCCTATTAAATAGAGTGGAAACACATAGTAATACTTTAGCCGCTAAGAAATTAGAATATCCAAAAACAAAAAACAAAAATATACTACTTTCTGAGGTAATACAGTGATAACAGATCAAACTATAGCACTCACTAGCAGTCCAAATAAATCTCAAATCTTAACGGACACATCACATCTCATAATATATAATTCCTTTTTCACTTACAATAATCAATTTTATAGACAATGTATCGGTGTCCTGATAGGAGGACCAATGGCTGGCATAATAGCTGAAATAGTAGTATGCCATAAGGAGCGAATGTTGTCAATGTTAATTCACACTGATATTAAGTTAATTACTAGATATGTTGATGATGTCTTTATCATCTGTGACAACAGCAAAAATGTAGTATCCATCCTATAATTTTTTAATGACAACACATTAGGCCTTAGTATTAAATTAGAACAGAATACACAGGTAAATGTTCATTACTTGGACATGGATATCATTGTCATTAATAAAAGTTTTTATATTACAATTTATAAAAAATCCACTTATGCACCTGTCTTCATTCCTCAGTGGTTGTGTGACCTGTTTACTTATAAAGATAGTAGCGTTTCATTTCCTATTAAATAGAGTGGAAACACATAGTAATACTTTAGCCGCTAAGAAATTAGAATATCCAAAAACAAAAAACAAAAATATACTACTTTCTGAGGTAATACAGTGATAACAGATCAAACTATAGCACTCACTAGCAGTCCAAATAATTTTATTCACTTAAATAACCCTTTCCAGAGGAATGCTTTCGGCTAGGTTATAGCCATCATCAACTCTCATATTACTTATAGTTTCTAAAATTAGATATGTTTATTATGCGAAACATCTCTAACCATGCATATCCACCCCGGAATATTACATCCTACACCAATTCTGTTAAATATCATAAACCTATGGAGACTATCAGGAAAGCACTCCACAATAGAAATTTAATACTCCCGTATAATAGACTAGATACAAAATATCATAGTACAAAGAATGTTAAATCATCAGGACCTATTTTAGATTGTTCGGTAGTGTACTTAATACCTATGTACAATAATGATTTACAAAGAGAAGAAGTTTATATAGGTAGCACAAAGTGCTGTCTAAAAACTAGGCTTAGCGAACATAAACGGTCAATAGAAGTTGCGATGTTTGACATAGCTCTGGTCAGATCCTTTTATGAGTATAATATCATGATCCATTGGAACCAGGCAAGAATTATTAAACTGTTAAATAATTCTGATGATGTAAAAATTGCAGAATCATTAACTATATAAGAATATAGGAAGTGATATCATGTGATAAATGACAACCAACCATCGATAGTACCGCCACAGTGGCTTATTTAGAAATTAATTTTGTAACATCAAGTTTAATTAATTATTACTGTTACGTTATTTTTTCTATTTTGTTTTTAATATTACTATAATTTATTTTTGTAAATACTAATATATACAATGTTATGATATATTTTTAATTTTAAATGTATTCTTAAGTGTTTTGCATTTGAATAACATTCTAATATTTATTCATTGTTTATATTGTCCTGAGGATGGTTTAATAAAGCCGAAGTTCTTCAATTATATTAAAGAATATTTCCACTTTTGATTTGTGCTGTGTTATTCATGAATACTTTTTATACTTACAAAAATATTTTTTTTTAATATATTATAATTTTTTTGTTAATATACAAAAAAAATTATAATAACTAATATAGAGCACTATTGGCAGTAGTGACTTCAAAACTATTTTATTTTACAAGGCACTTAACTTCCGCCTTCGATTTGCTCTTTCAGTTTTGATTTGGCGGTTGATTTGATGATGGTATGATTTGCAATTCCTGGTAAGTTATTAATTTAGATAATGAACAATGATATAAAATATGAAAATAAATATTTCTCAAACAGATAGTATTGTGGTTATTCATAATGTATAAATAAACTTCCACTTGTATTAATTATATAACAATAAATCAGCCTTATTCGAAGTGGAAAAAATTATAATTTATTACGGAAGTACTTTCGACTTCATTAAGTCATCATCAGCCATACATCATTGATGTATGGCTGATGATGACTTAATGAAGTCAAAAGTACTTCCGTAATAAATTATAATTTTTTCCACTTCGAATAAGGCTGATTTATTGTTATATAATTAATACAAGTGGAAGTTTATTTATACATTATGAATAACCACAATACTATCTGTTTGAGGGCTAATGGCCAGAACCTCACAAAACAAGAACCAATTACCATATTTTATATATAGTTAATTCTTCGAATAGTGCGAGAAATTTGTGGGACCCATTATTCGCACTAATCAAGGCCTACCTGGTCGGCCGGATGGCCGCATCGTAAAGCTTTGGCTTACCACCCTGGAGGATCCGGGTCCCACAGCTCCAGTTTTTCAGGAGGGGTCCGGGCCCGGCCCGTTGAACCCCATCCTTCAACCATCCGGTTGACCCCATTACGGGTGTTGGCCAGCCTGTGATGGGCTCTACAAGTGGCCGCTGCCAGATACAGTATATCCCATGAGGATATGGCGGCGTAAACTAATTAACCTTAACCTCCAAGGCCTACCTGTACTTTACAGTATAGTATACGTATCGTATATGTACAGTATTATATAGAAAACATATCCATTTGGTGTTCTAATCCTCTATTTTGAGTTCTCTTTAAAGCATAATGTACATAGCTTACTGTACAGTATCCTTATTTGCTTGGTATGCAATAAACGATGGAAATGATCTGGTTCTTACAATCTTAAATTTTCTACAATCTAAATATGAACCAGGCTTAAAGAGACACATGATTAACCATTAATTAACTCCATCTCTCCAACCCGCTGGTTACAAATGAATCCAAAGCACTTTTAATACTGTATATAGAGTATTGATGAACTTCGGGATGTAAGTCACCTTATATGCCCCTGAAGGATTAATGAGGACAAATACAATACCAAAAGGAATATTTATTCAGACATTTTTATTGGAGGATGGTGGATGATGTCTTATTGGGGTTTGCCTATTCCATTAACATAGGGAAGATCCATTCTGCCAAATTTCTTAGCAGTTAGCAAGGTTGGCAGCTTAATGGGGGGCATCTTATCGGGATTTGACTGTGTATATTTGATGTCATGATCTAAATATTGTTAAAATATTAAGAACTACAGATATTTTTCATTCAAAATTTTATTTTAGGTAAATACCTACGATGCTGGTGGAAAAAGAACATGTTATTTTCCTGATGATGATAAATATTCTTTAAAACAGATGGTAAATATTATTATTTTAATATAAGAAAATACAGAATTATAATTTCTACTTTGATGATACCAGAAACTTTTTAACAATTGTATAAATTTCTATATTTTTTATTTAAAATAATTTAATTAATTTATTAAATAATTAAATTTTGTTTTTTGTTTTTTTTCTTAATCTCTCAGTTTGAAAAAGAAAAGAAAACAACTAGTGAAGATCAAAATGCTGAATTTGCAAGACTCTATGCTAAGGTTATTTTTGATTTGTCTTTATATGAAAATTATTATTTTTAATAAAGATCGGAAGAGCGTCGTGTAGGGAAAGAGTGTAGATCTCGGTGGTCGCCGTATCATTAAAAAAAAATAATTTTTAAATTTAAAGATTTTCAATAGATTATATATTGAATAAAAATATTTTTGAAGGAAAATTATCAATTCTTTAAAACTTATATAATAATATTCCTGATGCAGAAATTATGAGATTTAAATGGATTATGCCAGTGTTTTCCAAACTATAGGGTGTGCCCCACTAGGGGGCGTGAGTCTATTCCAAGCGGGCTTGGAAGAATTCAAAAAAATATCATTTTTGAGACAAATAAATAAAAAATAAATTCAAATTGATGTCAAGAAATAATGAATTAACAAGAGGGTTATAAATACACTACAAATATTTATGTACCCAGAAACTTTCTGCTCTAACTGTTTTAAAGACAAAATAACGATCTCATTTAGTGATTGAAAAAGAATTGCAAGTAGTGATATCTTCCATGACACCCGATTTGAGAGAATTTGTGCTGAAAAACAAGTCTATCGATTGCATTAAATATTATGTTGTATTAAACATATGTTCTATTTTTTGTTTTTTTGTAAGATTTGTTTAATTGTATTAAAAATGATCACACTATAATAAATATATATATTTTTATGTATAAGAACTTTATATATATAGAATATGGTATATTGTTTTATAATATTAAACTGTAAGTAGAAAGTATTTATAAAATTAGATTGTTATGGAATGAGGGGGGCATATCAAATTTTTATGAAAAAAGGGGGTGCAGACACAGAAAGTTTGGAAACCACAGAATTAGGCTAATTTTAAGATTTTATTATGGATTATAATAAAATCTTATAATTAGCTTATTTAATAAAAAATACTGATATATAAACTGATTTAACATAAAATAAATAATTTATAATAAAGTCATAACATGATGATATATACTATATCTTCATACAAAAGAGTATCAGAAAAAATATAAAAGTTGAATTCCTCTAAAAATTGACTATAGCCTTTAGTTAAATATTCAATTGAAAATATTTAAAAATATATATATAAATATCCAATTGATAAACTAGTAATAAAGTTTAAAGATATATTGAAAATCATATCGATTACCATTCAGGTTTGTGTATTAAAACTGTATTGTCATTATAATTATACTTTATTTTTTTGTTATTAAATTTATTTATATTTAATAAAGACCTTCTTTGGCATCATTTTATTCTATTCTTTTTTTAGTATCAGTCATATTTTTTCTTAATTGTAAAAGATTACGCCAGCTTTCAAGGGCTATATTCATGGAACTATGATCAGATGAGAATATTCTTTGGCATATACTTTGGTATATTAAATAAAAGTAAACAATGAATCAAATAAGTAACTTATTGTTTACTTTTATTTAATAACTAAAGTAAGAAGTATTTTAGTATGAACTTTGGTGTATAGTTTCAGAATACCTTGTTTAATTTATTTACACAACAAACACAACAAATAATTTATATTGTTAAATTATTTTTTAAATAGTTCAAATAATTTCAATAAAATTTTCTTGATACTTATTTCAAACTTTGAAGAATTTCTTACTTTTTTTCTGAAAATACAGGAAGTCCTCAACTTACAATATTCCAAACTTACAAATGCCCTTACAGTATTTTGCTATTGATATTTTCATAGCATATTGGCTAGGAATATCTTTTTATTTTATTAAAAATATATGCAATCATCTTGGGAACCAAGTTTAATTGATGATGATTTTATGCTTTGGAGCTCAGGTTCAATTCTGGATTATTTTATAACTTTCAGACCCTGTATCAAATCTGGACAATTTTACCATCTTAAAGAATTCAGTATTCCATTGTTTTTTTATTACTACTGAAATTATTACCTTTATGGGTAATTTTTAACGAATGGTATTTTCAATTTACAATGGGGTTATCAAAACATAATCCTGTCGTAAGTTGAGGATTAATTGTATATATTGAATAAAAATATTGGAAATATTAGAATAATATTATATCAAATAGAAATCATAATTTTATGAGAATGTTTTTTTTTTTTTTTTCTAACTATTTAAAATATTAAAAATAATTTTTAATTATAACTAATAGAAATTAAACTCTTTTGAATCTTTGAACAGTTTTTAAATTAATTTAATTATTATAAATTATTTTTGCAATAACAATATCTGATTAATGACTCTTTTCCAATTAACAGTCTACAAATGATGATGATGAATCATTTTTGAATGAAGCATCTAAAATAAAACCTCATTTAAAACAAGAACAACGTGACAGAAGTCAAGCTATACATGGTAAAATTATGAAATTCTGAGAGTACTTATATATAATAAATAAACAATTGGCATGCTATATTTTGTTGAAGAATACTATTATTGAATATTATTTTAAAACTTTATTGATTAATGTTTTTAAAATATTAATACATATATACAAAATTAATTTAATGCAATTAATTTTTGTTATTCTCTATAGAACACCTGAGACGCTCGTCTGCACTTGAGAAATGTCAATATTGTTTAGATAGTTCTCGAATGAAAAAACATTTAATTATTTCCCTTGGTAAAACTGTAAGTATTTAAATTATTTAGAAATTCTTATTTTAAAACAATATTATTGTATATATAAAGAAAAATAGAATAATAGTCTTTATTGCAATTACAGTATATCAAAAATTATGTAAAATACAAATATAAGACAGTTACTAGCACAATATTTAAAGTGGAAAAAGGAATATACAATCACAGAAGTGCTTTCAACTTTAATAAGTCATCATCAGCACACAAAAATTACAAGTTTTGGAACATAAGAACTTAAGAATATAAATATAGAACATATGTTTGAATTTTTGAATTTTATAAGGTTCATATGTTCTATAATTTATATTCTTATGTTCTTATGTTCCAAAACCTGTAATTTTTATGTGCTGATGATGACTTATTAAAGTTGAAAGCGCCTACTGTGATTGTATGTTCCTTTTTCCACTTTAAATATTGTGCTAGTAACTGTCTTATTTTTGTGTCTCCAAGTGGAAGTTCCCTTGATATTTATATTATTGGTAATGTAAAATATAAGTTGAATAATGTTTATATATGTAAACGTTATACAAAACGTTATTACTTTATATTACTATATACATTACAATATAATTATTTAATTTATATAATAATGACTTTATATTATTTTTAGGATCTGTTAACTTTTGATATATTGTAATTGCAAAAAAAAGATTCTATTATTTTATCTTTTCTTCGATATTAGCTCTTAAAATGCATTTTTTAAATTCTGATTAATAATTTTTCAAATGTCAGAAATTCACCTGGAGTCATAATAATAATAGAAACTTCTTATGTTTTTATTTTTACATTTTATCATATTTAACTTTCTATATTCTCATATAAAAATTTAAAATTGACATGCTTATTAATGCAATTTTATATTTATATTTTGAAAAGGTATATATATCATTACCCAATTGCCAATCTTTAGTTGATTATCATTGTTATATTGTTCCAATGGCACATGTTACTTCTGGTACTTTATTAGATGAAGATATTTGGGCAGAAATACAGGTTTGTAAATAATTTTTAATTGATTTAAATAGTAAATTTATTTTTGAAATATATTAATATAAAATAGTAAATATCATTTAGCTATATAGAAATATTTTATTATAACTTATTAAAAAAATTGAAAGAACTTGATTATTAAGTTAAAAGTATTATTATAATTCAGACTATGTTTTTTTTACAAAGTGTTCCATTTTAATGAAATATGACAGTTCAAGTTTGCACTTTTACAGAAATTTTATAATCGGAATAGTGCTGTTGTTATTTAGTTTTATTAGATAAATTTTGAATACAATTATTGACCAATATTAAATTATTTTATTTATTTACTTAGTTAGCCTTAAATTGATATTGAATAATTGCATAAATAGCCAAATTACTGCTATAACATTTTTAATAAATGTTGAAAAATTTAATTGGACAGAATTTATTGATCTTTCCCACTCTGTTTATTTTTTGTGATAAAAATTAGAGCAGATTATGTAATAATTTTTTAGAGCTGAATTTAAGTTAATACTAAAAATATTACATATAATATTTGTAAGAGTATCAATAAAAGAAGCCTAAATAACTTTATTTTAATTTTATTTAAACTTTTCATTTATTTCATTATTATTTTTCACATTGATGTTAAATTACCAAAATATTACATTAATTTGAATAGTTTTGGATAAATAAGATTTTCCGATAACATATATTTTAATTAATAAATACAATTACTCTGAAAACTATTTGCCAGTGATATAAATGACATTCTTGATCATCATTACATTTATACAAATATTATTTTACTTAAAACATACATTTTGATTATCTGGAGTAGTGGGAAAATGAATTGCCCTAGATAATCCAAAAAATATTCAAAAAATTGGAATTATGGACAATATGCATTTAATATTAAAAAATAAATAAATAGGGCTGGGGAGCTGGAGCTGGAGTCGGAGCCCATAGCCAGGAAGTTTTGGAGGAGCCGGAGTTGGAGCCAGAGCTAAGCTGATCATATTCAGTGGAGCAAGAGCCAGAGCTATTAAAATTTCTGCTGGCTGAAGGCTCCTAACCATCTACCATATATACTTGAATATAAGCCAACCCCCCCAACTTTAGAGTTTAAAAATAAGTAAAAATGTGCAACCTGTGTATAAGCCTATCCCAACTTTAGCACTTAAAATCTCATAAAAATTTGAAATCAATAAATTACGTGATCTTTGATTTTTAGTTACCGAAATATTAATGCCATTTGTCAAAATAAATATTTTATTGAAACTTTAAATATATATAGTACATACGACCACTTGCTTTTGCATATAAAGAACAACTGTATAAGCACTATTAGCAAGGTAATAAAAACTTTTATTGGCACATAACGTTTTCGGACAATACTCAGTCCCTCATCAGTATGCCTCTCTTT
>AYEL01088386.1:0-32744 GCA_000484575.1 Olivierus martensii
CCACCTTAGTACGAAATTATAAAATTAACTAATTATTAACTCAATAGATGGTGGCACCATAGCTTTAATTCGTAAATAATAATTATTCTAAAAATATAACTTAAAACTTTATCCGCCAGGGGAAGTTTGGCTTGTTAGTTTGATTAATTCGTAAAATGGTTTATCCCATTTGTTCGTTGTTTATAATTGATTATTATCTGACTCGAGCCAAGTCTATCTGCCCAGGTTTGCCATGAGGGCCCGTGGCTACATAGATAGCCCGCCTGGGAGCGCTAGTTACGGCCTAGTCCGGTAAGGTTCCATAGCGATGATTACTTAAGCTTCCCGAAATGGAATTTCTGCCATATGTCACCGTGGTCTAACTGGTTAAGGTGTTGGGGCGTTAACCCAAACATCCTGGTTCGATTCCGGTGCGGTGGCGAAAATTTTATTTCGGGAAAATAAATTTGTAAATTATAGTTCAATCTTTAAATACTAGATGGCGCCACCTTAGTACGAAATTATAAAATTAACTAATTATTAACTCAATAGATGGTGGCACCATAGCTTTAATTCGTAAATAATAATTATTCTAAAAATATAACTTAAAACTTTATCCGCCAGGGGAAGTTTGGCTTGTTAGTTTGATTAATTTGTAAAATGGTTTATCCCCTGTTTGTTCGTTGTTTATAATTGAACAAATCTTAGCAATATATGATAAGATAAAGGAAAAGGAGATGATTAACAAATAAGAAAAGTTAAGTAAATAACCCGGAAATGGTGCAAGAATGATCATATATGAGCCGCTCACTTGCCAAATCGATTAACTCCACAAAACAAAAAGTAGAGAAAAATGATAAAATAATATACATTGTTTTTTAAAATTCCCTTTAAAATATAAATTCAAATAAACATTGTAGAATGTATTATTACAGGTGTAGCTTTTATCTAATGATATATAAAATGCATAAGATAGTATATCTTTGGAGTAATCGTTATTTTTAACACAATTTTTGTGTAACTGATGGAGTTAATCGATTTGGCAAGTGAAAAGAAAAAATAATAATAATGTCATTAAATTCAATCTTCAAAATATTTAAAATATAAGTTAATACAGTATATATTTCAAATGTTAAACAAAAGTTTGGTTGCTAGAATCTTAGCAATATATGATAAGATAAAGGAAAAGGAGATGATTAACAAATAAGAAAAGTTAAGTAAATAACCCGGAAATGGTGCAAGAATGAGCATATATGAGCCGCTCACTTGCCAAATCGATTAACTCCACAAAACGAAAAGTAGAGAAAAATGATAAAATAATATATGTACATTGTTTTTTAAAATTCCCTTTAAAATATATATTCAAATAAACATTGTAGAATGTATTATTACAGGTGTAGCTTTTATCTAACGATATATAAAATGCATAAGATAGTATATCTTTGGAGTAATCGTTATTTTTAACACAATTTTTGTGTAACTGATGGAGTTAATCGATTTGGCAAGTGAAAAGAAAAAATAATAATAATGTCATTAAATTCAATCTTCAAAATATTTAAAATATAAGTTAATACAGTATATATTTCAAATGTTAAACAAAAGTTTGGTTGCTAGATAATGTCAGAACATTGCGAGAACGAGGTCAATTGCAAAGAGTTAAGGTTGGTTCCCACTATCCGCCGCAGAAAGCGGAACGATCAAAAATGGTCACAAATTCCGTTTGTGGATTCCCATAGTTGCGATAAGATTCACTTTCCCCAAGATTATTAGTGCCATCCCCATAATTCATTTCGTGTAAAACAAAATGCTAATCAACGAAAGGCTCGCGCTGTTTACCAAATGATGCTATTAGTTGCAATAAATGAGGAAACTAAAACAAAATCGAGGAAGAAAAAAATGTTTTATCAAAAATATTTGTAAGAAGAAATATGAACAATGTTTGTATGCAATTTTGATTAAAGAAATGAAATTTAATGACAGAGAATCCCACCATCTTGACTCTCAAAGTTGCCTACCATTCAACGTCACAAAATGCATGGATTTCATTGATGGATATTATCTCGACGGATTTTATCGTCGTGGAAAAGTTGAATCCATCTAGACACTGGACGGTAGTGGTTTTTACTCTGCAGTATGACATGAAAACCACACTGCTTTATCCACAACATACAACAAGCACATATTTTGCCATGGTTCTGTGTTAGTGGGAACCAACTTTTAGTCGCAGCAGAGTCTCCATGTGATCCGCCTTATTTTGACTTTAATCATCTTTTACTTTGTTTAATATAATAAATTATTTATTTTACAAAGGTTTTATTCTATTAATATCCAGATATAACAGTAACCGATTAATTATTTTTTATGATAAAATGAACAGCTTGCAGTTATTATCTAATATATGCTATTGTATTAAAAAATTATTTAACTAAATTCTTATTGTCATATTTTATATGACTAAAGAAAGATCTTGACTAAAACCAAAAAATTTATTCAATAAAAACTGGTTAGCCAAACTTTTATGTAGGCAGTATCACATCTTTCTTACATGTCTCTCTCAATTGATCCTTCAAATTTAGTGATTTTAAAAGATGTAAAAATATAATTCTAACTTTGAAATGTAAATTAAAAACATGTCTTAGGCATAATACGACACTTATAAATGTTTGAATTGCATTATTGTCACAATTTACATTAGAATATGGAGTTAATCAATTTGGCTTCTGAAATAAATAAATTATTAGTTATACTAACAAAAAGTATCAATATCTATCTCTATTAGACGATAGAATTCATATCACATAATTTCTCAGTGCATTTTGGCAAACAGGAAAAGATAAAATTTTATTTAAACATATATTTATTACTAGCTATTTACATTAAATATTTAAAATATTAAATTATAAAATTATAAATACATCAATTGTTCTTTAATAACTAAAAATTCTTTCAAAAACCGAATAATTTTTTCTAAAAATTCACATTTACAAAATGCATTTTGGCCATCAGGCCCTCTTCAGTTGCAACAAGTTGTGAATTTTTATGTTTACAGGTCAAACCACATCTTCTCAAAACAAAAGTTATCATTTTTCTTAAATTTTATATTAAAACATAATACTTTCATTGTTGCCATACCCCTTTAATAACTTCAGTGACACTTATTCCTTTCAAACAATTTTTAAAACTGTGTCTGTTATATTAACAGACACAGTTTTAAAAATTGTTTGAAAGGAATAAGTGACACTGAAGTTATTAAAGGGGTATGGCAACAATGAAAGTATTATGTTTTAATATAAAATTTAAGAAAAATGATAACTTTTGTTTTGAGAAGATGTGGTTTGACCTGTAAACATAAAAATTCACAACTTGTTGCAACTGAAGAGGGCCTGATGGCCGAAATGCATTTTGTAAATGTGAATTTTTAGAAAAAATTATTCGGTTTTTGAAAGAATTTTTAGTTATTAAAGAACAATTGATGTATTTATAATTTTATAATTTATTATTTTAAATATTTAATGTAAATAGCTAGTAATAAATATATGTTTAAATAAAATTTTATCTTTTCCTGTTTGCCAAAATGCACTGAGAAATTATGTGATATGAATTCTATTGTCTAATAGAGATAGATATTGATACTTTTTGTTAGTATAACTGATCATAAATATCACTTCTAAAATTAATATTTAAATAAATTATTATTCAATGACGAAAAAAATTTTGGTCATTAAGTGGTGTTAAGCCTAACTATTAAGAAAATTTATTATTATTATAAATAGTTAATAGTCAATGAAGTGTATTGACACTAAAATTTTAAAAAACATTCAAAAAATGGAGTTAATTGATTTGGCTTGTGAATGGCTCATATAGCAATACAATGAGCCATATGAATAAACTTGAAGCAAATGCACATGAGCAAAAGTAGGAAGTAAAAGCAAATTAAGAAAAAAGAAAAACTGTTTATTGTCAAATTTTAAATCATAAATAAATAAAAACAACAGTACTCTTACAGTAATTAATAGCAATATAAAAAATATTTTATTTAGCCAAAAATGTTCCAATAAATATTGATTATATTGCTATTAATTATTATAAGAATGCCATTGTTTTTATTTATCTTTGATTTATATGAAGTAAAAACACTAAATAAAAGCATTTCTTTTAATCTATATGAATAAACTTTACCTTTCTCTTGCTAGCAAATCCTTCAGTTTGTGAGCAAATGCTTCTTTAGACTGAACGTATCAAATATATGGAGAATGAAGGTTCTGGCCTGCTAGAGAAATTTTTTAAATTAATTCATTAAAATTTAATAAAAAGAAAAGTTTTTATATATAAATAAAAAAATTGCAAAATCAGTCAATAATCTGTATTATTAAATCTGTGCAAAAATTTAACTTCAAATAATCATAGTTATAAAAATAAAGTATTTATAAAATGGGCTATAAATTCATATGCTTATAAACATTTTGTAAATTATACCTTTATGAAACAAAAAATAAAAATCATTGTAAGGATGCAATGTCATTGTTGTACACTAGTAGTGATGACATTTCTGAAAGTATCGATAATTGATGCTTCTTCGTACTTTTTTAAGAAGAATCAATACTATCCAATACTTGTCTGGAAAACATTGACACTTCTAACATCATAATAAGAAATTTCAGTGAATAGTTAAAAAAATAAATTAAATATAAATGTCCAAAGTATTATTAATTTATTTCATGAAAATTACTAATAAAAGATTTGAAATAATAATTTATTAAAAAAGAATATTTTATAAAACTTAACATTTCCCAGATTTTACCATTTTTTCCAATTTAATAAAAAATTATTTCTATAAAATAATTGAAACATTCATGCATAAATTATGTTAAGTGACCTTTATAGTGAAATTGAGATAATCAAACCTGAACCTGGTATATTCTGAGAAAAGTATGCAGCTCAAGAATTTTGTACACTGGTCAACATATAGCAGAGTTATATCAACTTAAAATAATATATACAGACCGCTGCACATATATAATAACTATGAGGATATGGTGGAAAGAAAAACATATGATGTAATATTGCAACAACAAAAAAAAGCAATGAATTACGTTGATAGTTATTAGAAAATAGTGAATTTAAGTTTGATGATTCAGATAAAGATCCTGAGTATGTAGTAGTAGTAAATCAAAATAGTTCAAAAAAAGTCTAATAATGATTATTAGATAAGCTTCATTATCTAAATTGTTACTTGTCATGTAAGATGTGTTAACTGCTGCAGATACCATTATTGTTTAATTTTACAATTGTAGTAATTTTTGCTTATGTTAATTCCTTTGGATAATGACTAAAATTGGTATACCTTGCTTATAATTCAGGTTTTAGTAGCAATAATAACTAACATTTTAAAACTAGATACTTCAGTTATCATTGTTTACATGAAATACATAAATTTTTCCTTTTTATTTTTATAGGATTCAGCAATCATACACTACCAACATATCAGTTTCATTCTCTTCGAATACTGAAGTAATAAATGATGCTTCAAATGCAAAGGATACCAGAAAAGAAGTGAAAAAGGATAAAAAGCAGAAATACAGTACTAGTGTTCAAAATGAATGTAAAGAAAAGAAATAGAGGCCTATCCTACACCAATAGAATAGATAAGAGTAGACATGTTGAAGGAGAAAATCCTGACCCAGACTTCAATTGCAAATTCAAATGTTTCAATAATATAAAGCAGGGGTTCCCAAAGTGCAGCCCTCAAACTGTAGAAATGCGGCCCGCAATGTCAAATCATCCGCCATCTTGAATTCAAAGAGATAATTTACATTTTCACAAAAAATAAATAAATTTTATCATATTATAATTAAAAATTGTTCAGTTAAAAAAAAATACATCTATAAGTGCTTCCAAATATGTTTTCTTTATTTGGAAGATTCTAAGTCGGCACTTACATATGCAAAAAACTTTCTCAATCATGAGTATTAATAAGTCCAAATTGAGATCAAAATTATCTGACGAACATTTACAAGTGGTGTTAAGAATATATTCAACCAACTTAGAACCAAGGCTCGATATTATTATTAAAAGAAAACAACAACTTCGCAAGTCACACACTTCAGATTGATGAATTTTTTTCTTTCTTTTTTTATTTGAAATTATTTAGTTATTTTTTTATTATTTTTGAAATGTGTTATTTTAAACAGTTTCTAATGAAAAATAATTATTGCTATAAAGAAAGAACGATTATGCTTTAAAGATTTATACTAATTTTATAATTAGTATAAATCTTTCCCTTTGTGTAACTTTTTATCAATTTGAACATATTTTTCCATAACACTTTTTTGGCCTGCCAAATATTTTGTTTACAATTTGGACCACCTAGGCAAAACTTTGGGAACCACTGATATAAAGGAAGAAGACAAAATTTTCCAAGGCTTTTGGGATGTAGAGAATGCTAATGTTCAAAATGCTTCCTTATTTAGCTTGTTTGACATTACAAGAGATTAAGCTTGAGACAAAGAAATAAAATTCATCTTTCAGACATGACCATACAATATAATATTTTGTTCATAATACTACTTGAAATAAAGTCAATATATGTAAATTTGCATTATTGAATATCTATGGACTTCAAAGACAAGTCAAAAGAAAATATAGGAGTAAGCTTGAAGAAAGAAAATGTTTCCTCCTCTGATGGAAGGGGAAACCATTCAAATTATTTATGAAAATATAGTGATGAAGTGCTAAAGAATGTTACATTCTTAGCATTTCATCACTTTTTATGGGAAAAACAGCTAGCATAAATCAGGAGGCATTTTAATGTTTAATATTATGAATAATATTTTTCATAAAAAGAATTCAAAAAAATTATTCATAAAAATGGGTTACACAATGAAGTTTGTGCAGTCTTTGGTATCGAGACTATAGAAGTCACATGCAAGAAGGTATACAAACTAGTGCTTCAATATAAATGAGTGTTACTGGGATCAAAATCTATTCTCTATTAGATAATCCAATGTATTTAATTAATTTTGGTAATGTTGAAATTTTAGAATACATTCAAATAACTGGCATACTTAGTGATTTGACAAATTCTATAAAAAAAAAAAAAAAAAAAGGAATCTTAATGTATCTTAATGATAGATACATAGGCAATATTTAAAAAAAAAAAAAAACAAAAAAAGGAATCTTAATGTATCTTAATGATAGATACATAGGCAATATTTGCTTTCAGCAAGAAGAATCTTCAAAAATTTTTGAGTGAGATGAAGGTAAGAGCCGAAATAAAGAAATATGTCATTTATACTGTAATATCTCCCAAAAATAAAATAAATATATAATCTATATTAAATTATATTTTGTATTGGAACAGTTTTGTACTCATGAATGCTTCATTTAGCCTATTTGTTATAAACATAATTTTTAAGACTATTTTCCTGATTAAATAAAAATAAATGATGTCCTATAGAGTTAAATTAGTATTGCTTGTTTTTCATTTTTTTAAATCAAACTTACTTTTTAAAATATCCCTTTCTTACAGTCTTTAAATATAGGCTTTTACATGGAACTCAAATTTTGTTTTCATTGTAACAAATCGAATTCCATTAAGATTTATTACAAGTAAATAAAAATAAGCAAATATGGATTCAAAATATTACTTCATGTTATACTCTCTCTATATTATACAACATTCATTTTCGTTTAGGTTTAAGCTTGCATTTAACTAATCTTTCATTGAAAGATAATTTGGTTGGAATAGCTGTAGATTTTAATAATCTTCTATTTGTAAAGTTTTTGAAATGGAAGAGCAGCAATTGTCTTCAAAATTTTTAGAACATATTCTACTGGTTGATGTTGGCTTGAATTTATCATGTCTGATTCTAATAAGCCATTCTTTCATAAGAGATGGCTTACCATGCAGAAGAAGTGACGGAATATCTTTCTCTCTAGATGTCTTCTTTGCACTGTTATTGCTGCATCCAAATGCACAACGCAAGTTAGGCATTCTTTGTTTCTGATACAGTAAGCCTACAAACATGCCAGCTCTCAGACTTGTTGTACTTCTGACATGTAACCTGTGATGTCAACTGAACAAACCTCATTAAGTCATGTTATAATAGATAAAAAAAATGAATGTAAAACTGACAACATAATCTGTAACTCACAAAATAAATTTCGCAGAATAATTCAACATTTCATTCAAATCATGAAAATCTAATACAATTGTAATATACAAAACACAGCATTAATGCAAGTACTATATTCCATAGAAATTTTAATAACTTAAAAAATAAAAGTACTTTCAGATTTAAGCAGGCCTTCTTCAGTTATAAATCACTTAAAACACAGTTTGACAAAATATTAAAATAGTAAAAATAGCTAGGAGAAAATATGATTTATGTTCTTTAATAGAATCACAACGAAATGAGTATTGTACATTCATAGAATGTCTTTTGTCCTAATTGATTTATATGTTAGAGTTAAAGATGGCTAGATCTTAGCCGAAAACATTCCTCTTGTGTTAAATTAAACATAATAAAGAGTTTGTTTGGACTGTTAACGAGTGCTGTTGTTAACTCTCTCTATAAACAGTAAGATTACTTTTATATAGTTCTTTAAAATATAACTGCTTAAGACTTAATACAAAACGAAAGTTTAGTATTAAGTTTTGATAGTTGATTAAAGAAAATTATTTAAACTGCAGAAAGTGCTATATAGTTATTCGATTACTTTTATGTTCTAAACAAATCAGAAAAGAAGTGAAATTCATTTAGAAATTGTGTTCTGATTTAATATTTTCTAAAACTGTGTTTTAAGTGATTTATAACTGAAGAGGGCTTGTTTAAATGGCCAAAAGTATTTTTATTTTTTAAGTTATTAAAATTCCTGTGGAATATAGTACTTGCATTAGTGCTGAGTTTCAAATATTACAATAGTAAAATTATAGCAGAGATGTGCATTTACAGTATTTAATTAAGAAAAGTCTGATACATATTGTGAATGCAATTCTCTTTATATTGCTATTGAAAAGGCATGATGTGACCAAAATATGAAAGCATTAACTTAGCTGAAGCAGAAACAAGAGCTTCACTATCTCAAAGCCAAAGCAGCAATAGACTGTTATAGAATTAAGTAATGATCCACAAACTTATAATTTTTGATCTTCAATGGGTTCTGCCTATTCCTAATTATTATCTGGTTTAGCATTTTATAAGAAGTTATTTTGTATTTCAATTTCATCATTCACTCTTATTTAGAAAATCAAAGTTACTTTTATTTTTGGGATTAGATTACAGCTGGAAGAGGACCTGATGAAATTACAGTTGTATGTTGAAACAATATTTCTGATTCTAAACATAGAGCCATTTCTGACAATTATATAGTCAGAATAAAAATTGGAGAATTGTTACCAATTGATTAGCATTGTTGGATAAAGGTGCAACCATTGAGCATATATTTCCTCAAACTAATCATACAATGTTATCATCAGAGAGAGATTTTGCAATTATAGAGAATTATATTTATAAACATTGCCAGTATGTGTATTCACTTAAAGAATGGATTAATATACTTAAATATGCTGGAAAAAGAAACCTTTCAAATTATGTGTACGACAAAGATGATTTTCTTCGTGTGTCACAACTAAGAGATTTCATTCAAAAAATGCATCTAAAGGATGGAAAGTTTTGTATTTACAAAGCAGTGAGATTAAAGTTTTTAATAGATATTCCAAGTAATCTCTCAAAATTATTCTGGTCTTCTTCTCAAGATTTCACTTAGGAATAAACATAGAACCTCCAATTTCTTGATAGCATTCTACAGTTCAACAGCATTCAATACTAAAAATGTGATGGTACTCATCTAATTGACAAATCAAAATTTACAGATGATATTTGCTTGGAATACCTCAAGTTTACCATTTATATTACAAATTATCATAATATACAATTATCAATGCATAGTCATGATGAGTAAAATACCATGGTAGTCCTTTCATCTGTAAAAAAGACGTAAACCATGGTATCTGAAGAAATAAATTATACAAAGAAGTATAGTCTCAAATATTTTTACTCCTGAATTAATATATAAATATGTATTAATTCAGGAATAATAATATTTGAAGATTTTTTGCAGCATTCTTGTTCTCAAGAACATATTGTTACTTGAACAATATAAAACTTGTTACCTACTTTGGTTATATTATTTTTCCAAATATTCAGCATCCATTCCTATAAAATTTAAAAATGTCACTTATCCATTATTTACACTCAGATACATAAATTGGATATTTAAGATTATTATTGGAATTATTGTTATATTATATTATGTAACTATGGTTATAAAAAAATTCTGGTTTTAAAAGAAAAATTTCACAGTTAGAATTCCTTCAAAAATTCTTTCAAGTAAAATCACTGTGTTTTAGAAAATTTCTGAAATAATAGTTTGTAAAATTAAATTAAAATGTATGAAAATGGAATAAGAATAAAGTCAAGCTTTTCATTATTATTAGCCATCATAAATATTTACATTAAAAGACTGACATACTTGAACAATATTTGACATACTTGATATCTTATTTTATATGTATGTGAAATTCTCTATCAAACATTAAAATTATATTTGCCCGATTCAAATCAATATCTAATAATACCAAGAAAAAGTATCAATATTCAATAAATATCAAAATAAGGCACTGAGTGCAAAAATATTGAAGTATTGAACTAAAATATCAATATTTCAAAAATATAGAAGTATCATTTATATCTCTACTACTCCATCAACTCCAGAGGATTTTCTTGATTGGTCAATCCACTCAATGTTAGAAATCCATTCAAAATATTTTTTTCAAATCTATAAACTTCTAAAATCAATTAGTATGAAGTGAAGAACAGTATTTATAATGTTTAACATTCTTAATTTTTCCTACAACTTCCAATCATATTTGTAAAATAAAAATTGAGATATATTTTGTTACAAGGATGAGTAATACTGATTGGATGCAAGATTTCAAAAAAATTTGCTTTACATTTTGAAGTAAATGGTCTCTTTATTCACACAAAAATTTTACTTATTATGTGAGTAAAAAAGTTTCAAATAAAAGCATTTGTTCAAACTTTGAAGCAAAATGTTTTGGGAAATTTTTATTTATATCAAAAAAATTATTTGCTTCCAATTTCACAAGTAAAAAGTAATACTTGTTTTTTATTCATACAGTATAATGACTTTGGAAAGACATTTAATTCAGAAGTACAAATGAATCTATGTAGAGCATAAACTAAAATAAGAATATATTAACTGCATATAATATACTCATTTATGTAAACTGTTATTTGTTATTACTTGTTTATATATTATATCCAAGTTATGAAATTTAAAAAATTGAACAAAAGCACACAAATCCAGATTAGTGATTTTTTTAAAGAAAACAGAAGTTATATGAAATTTAAATGCTCTAGAAGAAAGTTCAGATGAAGATATTCTGCAATAAAGAAAATGTCATTGATTTTGTTTAATGGCAATGAAGAGAGAAAAAATTAAATAAACATACATAATCTGACTTATATATCATAGTTTATTCAATTATTACTATTTACAATAAAAATTAAAGTTATAAAATAAAGTGACATATTTTTGTTAGAATTTAAAATATACTCTCTCTTTTGTATTGATCCCCATATAACACTTTCTCACTATATGAGACTTCATAAATGTTATATGAAGGTTACCTATATATTAATTTTTCAATTTCAATTTTTTAAAATCATTAAATCAATCATTAATATTTGATTTAAAAAATATATAAACTGAAAAATTATGAATTAATAATTGAAAAATATAAACTTATGAATTTGGAACAAAACTGGAAACTAGACAGAATTCAGTTGGGTTGTTATTCAATTTGGTATTTTCTGTGTGCTGTTAAAAATATTTTTATATATAATAAATGCTTGCTTTCTGAATACCTCTAGTAATTTTAATTTTGAACTTTTATTAAATATAATATAAATAGTAGAGAAAGTTAGACTTTAGCAATATTATTATTATACAGTATAATATTTTTTGCAATCATATGGAACTTTTATAGTATTTTCCAAATGAATCTTTGAAGAGATAAAAATCAAAATAATACCAGATATTTTTATTAATTTCAGATAAGCAATGAATAACACCAAATCAAATAAATATTAGTCAAATTTGAATATAAAATTTCCAAAAAAAATTATATTACTTAGATTTTGATTTAACCTAGTAATTCTGTTGGACAATTTACATGTTTCAAGTATTATTTTTATTGAGATATATTTGTGTACTTATAGAATCTATAGATTGCAAATTGACAATCACTGAGCTAGTTTTCATACATGAAAAGATATGAAGTTAACAACAAAAAAACTTGGATATTCTGCCAGAACAACATAATTTTCTCAAGGCCATTAGGTTGAAATGAGTATCCCAACTACTATCTGAGAATTTCCAAACATATAAAAATTCCATATTTCAAAACTTTTGAAGTTTGACTATCAGAATTAATTATTATTTTTTATTTATATTAGAAGTAAAAATTTTTCAATAAAAAACCAAATGACATATAAGATAACCGTCAAACTAATGTAACAGGAAACCATTTCGTTCGCTTTTATATTCCTCTTCAAATTGTATTCGTAATATCCCGTCTTCTACGAGATAATCGAGATGTTAACATTTCAATCAATTTTCATTGCTGTCTTGACATATTCAAAAGAAACGTCACGAAAACTCATCATACAATAAATTTTTGAAATTTTCAAACTCCAACTATTTGACATGTTCCATGGCATATAAAACAAGATTAGGGAGATTAAATAGTCATGAAACGAAGTACGATTTCTTTAAATAAATGAAAAATAAATCGAAAAATTAACTAATTTAGTTGAAACAACTCATCAGTCAAAATGTATTGAATCTAGTACTAAAGACAATACTTACTTTTCGATATCAGAATTGTCGAGCGAAAAATTATTTACTCTTTGCTATCAACACTATTCCATAACGATCACAAACAATTATAAAAAAAACAAACGCGACTACACTTCCTTGACTAATAGTCGTATTCTCTCCGATTCCACGGACTCAAATTGTCACCAGGATTGGAGCGGCTAGATATCGATATAGAGTTGCCATCTGTTCTTCATAAGACAGAATATGATGTTTTTGAAATTTTACAGAATTAATATAACTATATACTGTATATCTCGCAATATAAAACTCATTGAAAGTTATAATAAAATATTGTAATATGCACGACATCTACACTTATAATTATACATCTACTACCACTTTTTTAACCTACTTCCCATTATCAGATTATTAAGTGGCAGATCATTACAGGCTTTACGGCAGGGCCCTTTTGACAATTCCTGAATCTCTCATTTCCATAATTTTTTTGGAGAGGTTCCCGGCTCGTTGAACCCTATTCTCCAGCTGACCCTATCAGAAATATGGACGGCTCGTGATGGGCATTCGCCATTTATAATTACAATATTCAAATTATAACTTAATAGGACGAGTAAGATTTTCGCTTTTAAACGCTTCGGCTTTCCACTCTGAAGGACCAGGGTTCGAGTCTCGGGTCCCACCCCTTGAAAATATTTATCATGGGGTCCGGGCCTTTTTTTGTTTTACTTAAATAGTGAATGCTAGGACATTCGACTACGTGTTGTAGTGGCGTAGTGGCTATGTCGGGGTTCCAATGGTCTGAGGATGTAGGTTCAATTCTCGGTACTTTCTGAATTTTATTCCTCTCTAAACTTCTGCACTTTTTAAAGTTTACATTATATTTGGATTTTTAACAATTATTTAACAATTTTCAGATAAATATTTCAAATGTTTTAAGTGATTTACAAATATTACATACAATAGTAGGACATAACTCTTCACAATAATTATAAAATGTATTCTGGAATATAACTATACATTATTTGTGATATTTACTTCTTTTGCCAAGTAAAGAATTTTATATCGTATTTACAAAACTGTCCTTATTTATTAGAAGTAAAAAGTGCAGTCTAATCGTTCCAGGTCATGTCGGCCGGATTGGCCGTGTGGAAACGCTTCGGCTTTCCACTCTGGAGGACCCGGGTTCGAATCTCGCTGGTCCCACCCCTTGAAAATATTTATCATGGGGTCCGGGCCCGGCCCGTCCCACCCCTTGAAAATATTTATCATGGAGTCCGGGCCCGGCCCGTCGTCCCCTTGAAAATATTTATCATGGGGTCCGGGCCCGGCCCGTCGATCCAGGCTTTCCACTCTGAGGACCCGGGTTCGAATCTCGGGTCCCACCCCTTGAAAATATTTATCCTGAGGTCCGGGCCCGGCCCGTTGATCCCCGTCCTCCACAATCCGGCTGACCTCCTCCGCAGGGGTGGGCAGCCTGTGGAAGGGCTTGTTTCGCCCCGTTCCGCAGGAGTGGGCAGACTGTGAAAAAGCTGATTTCGCCCAGCCGCTCGCAGGGGTGGGCAGCCTGTGGAAGGGCTTGTTTCGTCCCGCCACTTGCCCGGCCCGTCGATCCCCGTCCTCCACAATCCGGCTGACCTCTCCGTGCCCGGCCCGTCGATTCCCGTCCTCCACAATCCGGCTGACCCCTCCGCGGTCCGGCCTGTCGATCCCCGTCCTCCACAATCCGGCTGACCCCTCCGCAGAAAAGCAACCTGTGGAAGGGCTTGTTTCGCCCCGCCACTTAGTACTCTTACTCGTCGATCCCCGTCCTCCACAATCCGGCTGACCCCTCCGCAGGGGTGGGAAACCTGTCGAAGGGCTTGTTTCGCCCCGCCACTTAGTACTCTTACTGAGTCCCTGTGGAAGGGCTTGTTTCGCCCCGCCACTTAGTATTCTCCTTGAATGAAAATTGGCGTCATCTGTTAACAAAAAAAAACGTTCCAGGTCGCAGCCGGATGGCCCAGTGGTGACGCTGTCGGCGTGCCACGCTGGAGGACCCGGGTTCGCGCCCGGGTTTGGTCCCGGATTTTTTTCGGGGTACTGGGCCCGGCCCGGTGATCCCCATCCTTAGTTGAAGCCTATCTAGTTGATCCTATTCTCACGCGGATTCCGCGTGAGGACTCTCCCACCCCTTGAAAATATTTATCATGGAGTCCGGGCCCGGCCCGTCGTCCCCTTGAAAATATTTATCATGGGGTCCGGGCCCGGCCCGTCGATCCAGGCTTTCCACTCTGAGGACCCGGGTTCGAATCTCGGGTCCCACCCCTTGAAAATATTTATCGTGGGGTCCGGGCCCAGCCTGTCAATCCCCGTCCTCCACAATCCGGCTGACCCAGTACCCGGGTTCGAGTCTCGGGTCCCACCCCTTGAAAATATTTATCATGGGACCCGGGTTCGATCTCGGGTCCCACCCCTTGAAAATATTTATCATGGGGGCGGGTTCGAATCCCGGGTCCCACCCCTTGAAAATATTTATCATGGGGTTGGGTTCGAATCTCGGGTCCCACCCCTTGAAAATATTTATCATGGGGTCGGGTTCGAATCTCGGGTCCCACTCCTTGAAAATATTTATCATGGGGTCCAGGTTCGAATCTTGGGTCCCACCCCTTGAAAATATTTATCATGGGGTCCGGGCCCAGCCCGTCGATCCCCTATCTCCACAATCCGACTGACCCTTCCGCAGGGGTGGGCAGCCTTTGGACCGGGTCCCACCCCTTGAAAATATTTATCATAGGGTCCGGGCCCGGCCCATTGATCCCCGTCCTCCACAATCCGGCTGACCCCTCCGCAGAGGTGGGCCCCACCCCTTGAAAATATTTATCATGGAGTCCGGGCCCGGCCCGTCGTCCCCTTGAAAATATTTATCATGGGGTCCGGGCCCGGCCCGTCGATCCTGTCCTCCACAATCCGGCTGACCCTTCCGCAAGAGTGGGCAGCCTGTGGAAGGGCTTGTTTCGCTCCATCACTTAGTATTCTCCCTAAATGGAAAGTGGCGTCATCTGTTAACAAAAAAAAAAAAATCGGTCAAGCCAAGAAAGGCTGCGTCAAGCGCTGTCACACAAATAAGACCACATAGTCGGCCGGATTGGCCGCATAGAAACGCTTCTGCTTTCCACTCTGGAGGACTCAGGTTCGATTCTCGGGTCCCACTTCTTGAAAATGTTTATTATGGAGTCCAGGCCTGATCTGTCAGTCCCCGTTCTCCATATTCTAGCTGATCCCTCCGCAGGGGTGGCAGCCTGTGGCTTATTTCGCCCTGACACTTATTATTTTGACAGAATAGAAAGTAGCATCATCTGTCGACAGAGACCAGACACACAAAATGCGAAAGCGAAGTTCAACGACAGTAGGATTTCGCACTACATCGTCCACTCTTCGCGGGTCGACACGAACCGCGAAGAGTAGACGGTCAGGCTGACGGCAGTTGCAAATAAGTTCCTTAATATCGTCGTTAGTAACGTTATAAAACTATAATATGGGTAAGTTCGGAAATACTAACCGGTCAGTTAGTACGGTTGCGGTGACATACATCATCTATTTGTCATGGTGGATATCATATATTGTATATTTATTTACTAAATTTTTTGCTTAATAACTATCGTTAGAATTAGTATATTTTATGTGCGGCCCGAAACAATTTTTTTTTCTTCAAATGTGGCCCAAGGAAGCCACAAGGTTGGACACCCCTGATATAGACATATGCTTAATCATTAAAAAGTTTTTCTAATAAATGGATGCGCCAACACTATTCAGCGCCTCTGTGCAAGACATGTTTTATAACATATATTGTATTTCATTTAAGTTTGCTACATTTTAATATTTTGCCGAGATTAAAGGAGTCATCTCGTACAATTTTCATTATAATAAATGCCAGCACTTTCCACCCAGTAGAGTATTAAGTGATGAGGTGAAACAAGCCCTTCCACAGGCTACCCATCTCTGCAGAGGAGATTATAAAAGACGGGAATCATTAAGCCGGTACGGACCCCATGATAAATATCTCCAAGGGGTGGGATTCGAGAATCGAATCCAGGTCCTCCAGAATGGAAAGCCGAAGCGTTTCCATGCAACCAATCTGGCCGACTATCTCGTATGTCGTATCATTAAGGTGTTGACCATTTCCATCACTGCGGATCCATTCGTGGGTCCCTACAAAGGAACGGGGTTACTTGGCGAATTTACTCGTCTTGTATTCGAACTTAGCTCATTTTTCAGGCTCATTATTCACGTTCAGAGGAAAAGCTCATGCTATAATTTCCATATTAAAATGAGGTGAGAAATGTTTTGCGGTGGCTTTATCTTCTAGCGACTGTATGCGTTGAACATGCATAAATTTTTGCCAATCAATGGCATTACTTCTCAACCCAATAGGGTTCCAAACGGCAGGTCGAGGACGCTCACACTCGTAAAGGAATCTGCTGGAATATAAAGGATGGAGTTCAACGAGTTAGTCCGAATTCCATAAATAAAGTTTCCAAAGGGAGACTCAGAATCGAATCCGAATGCATTGGTTGGAAAGCCGAAGTGTTTCCACCAGTTTCCACACAGTCAATTCGGTGACCATTTTGTACATAGTGGCGGTGAGATCCTGCCAGTAAATTTCTATAAATTGTATATCTTATATTCTAATTGTTTAAATATATTGCATTTAAAATTTGTGCTATATCTCAAATAAAAGAACTTCATAAATTTAATTAAAGATGAAGATTTAGCAAGAATTTTATAACAAAATGAACCAGAAACAGAATTAACAATCGCAAAAAAAAATTATTTTGACCATCTGGCAACGTAATTGGCGGTTAACTTAAATCTTCAGTGAGTCACAGTGATCCTAAGGTGTTATGATTCTGTCATTTCTTTTGTCATATTTTAATCTTATGATTTAATAGTAATATAATTTATAAAAACAATTATATGATCACCGAAATTATATTTTATTAGATTTCAGTAGTAAAAAAAATAGTGTACTTTATTATATTTAATGTGACGGAATAAAATGTTATCCAATGTAGAAATTAAAGCTAAAATTACCAATTTTGAGGAAACTTTAAAAGAAATCGAAAATTTATGCGGAAAGAATTATGATATTTTATATCAAGAAGATACATATTTCAATAATCCACTTGGGCGAATGAAGTTACGTCAAACAGAAGTGAGTATTTTACTACAAATTTATTGTATATAATTGCAAACATCTAATTAATATTATGCATTGTTTTTATAGTGTATGTATAGTGTGTATGTGTATAGAGTAAACATGTAGCTTACCTATGAGAGACTACGCGAAGCACAATGCATGCTATAGTGACTTTGAATAATTTGTCTTGAGATAATTTTTAGAATGAATCTTTAACACAGTAGCTAAGGAAATAAACGGAAAAATATTCTTACTGGACTCAACACATTCGCTATGATAAAGACCGATATTGTTGGCCTTTACTATGCTCAGCAAAGTCAATAATACCGGCCTATATCGTGGCAGAAGAGAAAAGAAATGAAAATTGGAATACTTACCACAAGAAGGGTTGTCTTTGCACTTCCTCCTCTGAACCAACTTCCGAGGACAGGGTCTGCCACCGTTCTGGGCGTTGAGCTTCACCATTCTCCTCCTCTCTTTGCGCCCGTTACCGCAAGTCCTGGAACACTGGGTCCAGTCAGACCAGACAGTCACCACGCAATCGATGACAGGTCTCTGATCACGATCGGCCGTCGGCGTCGATCCTCCCTGCAGCGAGGCCAAGGCACCGATGGGAGCTATCCAAGGACCAGAAATTAGCCAAAAATATAACAGACGCGGCCTCAACAAAACGAAAAAGATCATTACCGCAGACCAATCCTTTCTCCAGATTGACTGAAGCGTCTTTGATGGTATAGGCGTAGGCGAAGGCTGAAGGTAGCAAAGGCACACGTCCGTAGTCTGGAAGATAATTTTAGATTGATTCCCTTTGGAAGCAGGATCCAGATGATAGTCAATTTCTAACTATTGTATTCAGCATATAATCAAAATCGATTTTCACCAATTTTATCATTACAGAATCACCGACTCCACTTCCAGCGGAGACCTGTCAGCCCTCAATGCCTCCATTATGTTTCCCAAGAATCTAACTGACATAAGTAGATAAAAACTAATCTGCCCACAATGTCGGCCGGGTGGCTGTCATTGCGGGTGAATTAATTCTTATCTTTGGTATATCCGGATTCAGTTCCCGGATCTCATACATCTCCAATTTTTTCAGGAAGAGTCCAGGCCCGGTTTCTTGAAGACCACTTTCCTTCTGAGTCTACCAGGCATATGGTGGGCATGAAAATGCCTGCTGTTTAGTACTCACCGGATGTAAAGTAGCATTAAATCCAGTGGCGTTATTCTCATAGTCGAACCGAAAACAAAAGCTAAAAATTGACGCAACTTTTATTGTATTCAATCCAAAAGGGAGAATGAAAATCCAAAATAGGAGATGGCCGACATTCGATCTCTCCCATCCTGGATACAGATTTTGTTTAGTAGAATTTGTTTAGCTATAGTATATTTCATGCAGTAGTTAAATAAGTAAGAAAAGTTATACTATCCACTCACCAATATATTTTACGTTAACAGAAAGTTCTTACCTCTGAGCATGACTTCGCACATCCGATTGCAATCGGTGTATCTCTCGAAATTATTTTTGTTGCCGCGGCAGCCTCCGTAGATGAATTGCAGGCACATAGTTCGGCTAGAATCATAGTACCAGCGAGGGAAGTAGCCTCGGCAGGGACCCGAATCCTTTTCCTTCATGCATATCTCTAGGCGTACAGGAAGCGTGGTTAATTCTCACCATAATTCTCATAGCGAAAGAAAACTAACCGCCTACCTTTAGCTTCGGCGTAGTCCACTGTGCATTCCGGGCGCTCGGCCGCGCACGGTGATTTCTGCATCAGTTCTATGTTGCAAATGGTTAGCGCCGTAGGATTGGTATACAGCCGTGTTCTAGTCTGAGTTCCTTGACCGCAGGAAGAGCTACAGGGTGACCATTCGGACCAATGAGTCACTTGGCACGTTGAGTCTGTCTGAGATGGACGGAAGCGAGGGAGAAAAACGACAAAAACACTATTCTCTATTCTTTCTACCCGAGTACCTAATGTTGATAGTACGGGATACTTACCGTCTCTGGGATCTGACATTCCGTTTCGGGCAAACCACACGCTTCCTTCTCCATTAAATCCAAAGTGCAAATCTTTCGGGCTGGATAATGTTCGTATTTTCTGCTCCTGGTCCTCAATCCCTTACCGCAGGTAGTACTACATTCGGTCCACTGACTCCAGGCCGAAGTCTGACAACTGACGTGACTGCAGAGAAGGAGAGATGAAGGAAAAGACTATCTTATTAGGAAAAAAAGCTACTTACCCCACGCATTCGATCTGGCAAGGCAGCTTTTCCTCCAGCAAGATTCCGCAGTCAGCCGATAGTGCCCTCTGCTCATCTAAGTAGGACCTGACTCTGACTCGATAGCCTTGGCCGCAACTGACGCTGCAGGGACTGAATTCGGACCACTGTGTGGTCGAGCATTCTGATGGATAATAGTAATCCAATATCACTAAGTTCTTTGATACGGAACAGGGTCAAATTACACCATCAAATCGCGATCAGGCAAGAGATATTTCACAACTGTTTCAGAACCCATCACGGTCTGACCCAGTATTGATGATGGAATCAACCGGAAGATCGAAGGATGGGGTTCAAAGACTTGTATTCGAAACCCTTCTAAAAATATCTGATTATGTGAGCCCCGAAATTAAATTTAATCCTCCAGACATAAGGTCAGCCGAATGACAATATAGTAAAGTAGCCATTTTTCATGTTAGAGATACAAGTCCAACATCCAGTTTTACAGGAGGAATCAAGGTCCGGTCTGTTGAACTCCATCCTTCAATCTTCCGGCTAATCCCACCATGGGTGTTGACCAACATGATAACTCTAGAAGCGTCCGCCGCCGGTATAGAATATCCCAAGTTTATTATGGTAACTTAATCCAATCCAGGTAATGAGCCACATTTGACCAAGTGGCTCATTTACCTTCTAATAACATTCGATAATAAGCTATATAGCAATCTCATTTATAGAAAGATCTAGAATAAATTCGACCGACTTTGCCGCGTTAAAAAGATTTCTGCTTCCACCCCAAAGGACCTGCGTTCGATTTTCAGATCCCAACCCTTGATAAAAGACTTGTATTCGAAATCCTTATAAAAATATCTGATTATGTGAGTCCCGAAATTAAATTTAATCCTCCAGACATAAGGTCAGCCGAATGACAGTATAGTAAAGTAGCCATTTTTCATGTTAGAGGTACAAGTCCAACATCCAGTTTTACAGGAGGAATCAAGGTCCGGTCTGTTGAACTCCATCCTTCAATCTTCCGGCTAATCCCACCATGGGTGTTGGCCAACATGATAACTATAGAAGCGTCCGCCGCCGGTATAGAATATCCCATGTTTATTATGGTAACTTAATCCAATCCAGGTAATGCGCCACATTTACCAAGTGGCTCATTTACCTTCTAATAACATTCCATAATAAGCTATATAGCTTATTATCGAATGTTATTAAAGCAATCTCGTTTATAGAAAGATCTAGAATAAATTCGACCGACATTGCCGCGTTAAAAGATTTCTGCTTCCACCCCAAAGGACCTGCGTTCGATTTTCAGATCCCAACCCTTGAGAATACTGTTCATGGAATCCATGCCCTGCCCACTGATTCCGATACTCTACAATCCGGCCGACCCTTCCGCAGGAGTGGGCAACCTGTGTCAGGGCCTATTTTCACCCCGCCATTTAGTAATTAGAGATTAAGAGATTAGAATCTATAATTGTTCATGGAATCCATGCCCTGCCCACTGATTCCGATCCTCTACAATCCGGCCGACCCTTCCGCAGGAGTGGGCAACCTGTTTCAGGGCCTATTTTCACCCCGCCATTTAGTAATTAGAGATTAAGAGATTAGAATCTATATCAGCGTTTCTCAAACTGTGGGTCGCGACCCCAAAGGGGGTCGCGAAGCGAAATGCTGGGGTCGCAAAAATTAAATTCAAACACTTGAATTTCAATGGGGTCGCAAAAATTAAATTCAAATACTTGAATTTCAGTTTATAAGGGTCGCAAAAATTAAATTCAAATACTTGAATTTCAGTTTATATGTAAGGAGTCGCAAAAATTAAATTCAAATACTTGAATTTCAGTTTATATGTAATTACAAAAATTAAATTCAAATACTTGAATTTCAGTTTATATGTAATTTCCACAAATGTCCAATATTAACATTTGGACTATTTTCAGTGTAGTTGGCTGATTGTGTTCATTTTAATAAGTGTGTAAGCTGTGGTTGGTTGATTGTGTTCATCTTAACAAGTGTGTAAATGACTTAATGTAGTTGGCTGATTGTTTAAATGTATGACAACATATGTATTTTCAGTGTAGTTGGCTGATTGTGTTCTTATGACAACATATGAATTTTCAGTGTAGTTGGCTGATTGTGTTCATCTGAAGTAAATGATTTATATACTTATATGTTTTATTCCATATTTAATACTTTGCCCAATATTTAACGTATGACAACACATGAATTTTCAGTGTAGTTGGTTGATTGTGTTCATCTTAATAAGTGTGTTATAAATTTTCAGTGTAGTTGGTTGATTGTGTTCATCTTAATAAGTGTGTAAATATACTTGTACGTTTTATTTCATATTTAATACCTGGGGTCGCGAAAGTAATTGGCTGATTGTGTTCATCTTAATAAGTGTATAAATGATGTAGTGATTGGTTGATTGTGTTCATCTTAATAAGTGTGTAAATGACTTATATACTTTCGTGGTTGTGTTCATCTTAATAAGTGTGTAAATGACTTATATACTTGTACGTTATTGTTCATCTTAATAAGTGTGTAAATGATTTATGTACTTGTATGTTTTTTGATTGTGTTCATTTTAATTAAGTGTGTAAATGATTTATATACCTGTATGTTTTATTTCATATTTAAATATGTGTATAAATGATTTATGTATTTGTATGTTTTATTTCATATTTAATACCTGGGGTCGCGAAAAATCTCGTAATGAAAAATGGGGTCGTGAATGAAAAAGGGTTGCGAAAAATCTCGTAATGAAAAATGGGGTCGTGAATGAAAAATGTTTGAGAAATGTTGGTATAGACAATAAATCGGCGAGTGCGTATTTCGTTCGCCATGAAAACTATATCAATAAAAGTATAAAGGCAAAAAGAATTAGATCTAGTTCAAATTATTTTCTATTTTTGTAATTATAATATTATATTTAAGAAACTATTAGGGTGAAAGGAATTTTAATAAATCAGATTATATAATATGAGAATGACCTATTGGCTGTTTTAGTACTTACTAATAAAAGTGTTTTTATCCTGGGATTTCTTACCTGACATATTGATCCCGGCTGCATGAAAAGAAAAATCAGATTAGAGAAAAATTGAGATACAGAATAGGTAGCTTGAAGAATATTGAGAGCGAAAAGCCAGGCGCGAACAACTCATTCCATGGAACATGAACCTTTAGCCATAACCGTAATAAACTGGCACATAAACTCGAAGGCATAAGCAATGTTTTTATAACGAGATAAGCATTAATATTGATTTGAATGAAATAATGATACCAGATGCCAGTCGATTAATATTAAATTTCGTAAATGACGCTTCGATTGACGAATAATCAAGCGAACAATTAATAAATTCATAAATCATTGGAATCATCCAATTATTTCCGTGTAATAATACTAAACTGGGAAAAACGCAGAACTCTTAGATTCGAGTCAACTATACATAAGACATTTACTATATTATTAATGGAAAAGTTTATTAATAATGCAATTAAACGTCAATGGCTGCCAAAGAAGGTCGAGATGTGTAGAATTCTTACATTGGCCAAACTGTAAACAACATAAAAAAATTTGTTATTCGAAGGCTCATTACTTTTAATCCTCATTATACATTTAGTTTTTATGCAATATTATCTGTAAATTCAAATTTTATGAATCTCTTTTTTGGGGATCTGTAGAGTGTGCAATTTGAGTTATAATGAGGAATTGTTCGTTTCGTGGATGCAATAGTGTTATAATTATGGCGTAGCAGTTAAATTGCGTGTTTTTTATCTATAATTAATCTCTATTTGTAATTTTGATCAATAGTAAACAAGAACTGGAACTGCGTTTGTCCATAAAATTTATATAAAATGCCAGATGTACTAACATGTCACGCTGTAAGATGGCGCTGGTTGCCAAAAATTGACCAGTGATACTTGGCTCGACTAGCAATATTTTATACTGTATAACAAAAATTATCTATTAAATGAAAAATATATATTAAATTATCTTATAAAATATCATTAAATTAACTATCTAAAATTAGTTTATTTCGTTTAATAAAACTTTAAAAGATTTATTTAAAATTTCCATCTTCGATAGTTAATCAATGTATCTATTCTTTGGTAACTGGATTGGGCCTTACTGAATTAAAAAAAAAAACCGAACCGTTAATAACTTATAACAAGTGATAGTAAAATATTAAAATAAAGTTAAAAAACTGCAAAAAAAAATTTAAATCCGTTACAGGTGTGATTCATTATCGCCTCGGCAGATGGCGGTATATATAGTGAATGGTTTTCGCTATACGCTTCTCGGAATAATTAGCGAGCAGCGCGATAAACATTTCAAAGGTGAAACATAATTACGTAAATATACATAAAATCACTTCAAATAACAATAATATTAATCACGAACAGCAAAATGGCATCAAAATACAAGCGTTTTAATGTTTTCTGTACCATCATTTCGATTTTCAATGGTCGCATTTGGTAACAAAGCAACAGTTTCAAAATGAAATTAATAGGCGCATATCTGAGAATATTAAGGAACGATCCTGTAAAATATTAATTCTCTGTCTGATTTGCTAGCCGAATTATCTAATCTGGACGGACAGATAAACAAAACCAATTCGTGTAGCCAATTGTTTAGAAAAATGGCTAAACATTTTAGAACTATGAGAAATATATATATATATATAATTAAAAGAATTATTATATTTTTAAAATAGGAAAATTTCTATATAAAACGTCACAATAAATATTCATAGATAGCCATATAATTATTAAATACGGTAGAGTGGAACAGATAATGTAAAATATATAATTCTTTAATAATAATAGCGTGTTTAAATTTTAATAATTTTGAAAAGAAAATATATGTGGTATAATGAAATATCTTTGTTTTAATTATTAATTATTTATATTTAATTTTTTTTTGTGTTCAGTTGGCAACATGTGTTGTTGGTTGCCATGTTCTTTGCTTTTAGAAGAATAATAAAGTTTTATTTTCTCTCTGACGTTTCATTAATTTGTATCAATCCATAAATGTGGGAAGACGTCGACGTTACCATATATATAATATTGAAAATAATATTTTATATACATATACTGTACATATATATTGAAGACACACTGTATTTTATATACGATCATCGTTATGGTAAGAAGTTTTTTTATATTGAAAACGTATCTTGATGGTGAATGAATATAAAGTATAAAAATGTAGCTTATATCATATCACATACGGAAAATTTACGGTTAAAATTTCTGATAGGAGTCAAACAAATATTTTGTTCGATTTTAATATATTTTCACTATCACCTATCTGAATCTATACCACCATATGAGTGATGGGTTTTAACCGATTAGATTGAAAACTGCAATTATTTAAACAATACTCGTCGGTAAATCTTGAATGAGTGGTTCAGGAATAATGAATCTGACACAGTTCAATTGAGATATGTGATAAAGACTCGGCATAATAGCGTGTATTAATCGCCGCATCCCACTATTTCTGCTTGCTATAAGGAGTGATCGATCCTTAGTACCTTTACCTTTAATAATAGAGACATACAGTAGTTTAACTCTTTGATAGATGAAGGATGAAGCGTATAAGGAAGCAGAAAGAAAGAAAGTGTTAGAGATGTGACAGACTATAGCGGAAAAAAAGTCATTCTTTGATATAGTTTAATGCTGGAATGAGAGGAAGGCGACTGGCTTAACTGCTAAAGCCCCACTTACCTGGTTCCGGTTCCGGTTCCAATTCAGAATCCACCTCGGGCAAAGAAGTGAAAACGTCCTGATCGTCGCAGGATTTGTCGTAGACCCTTTGACGAGTGACGGTCATCCGAGCAACTGGTTTAGGCAGGCCACCATTAGGTCCGAAGAAGGGCGAGTCAGGTTGGCTGCTCCCGATCTTCCGGATGCGTTCTTGCGGCACGGTGGGCGATTTGGGCGACTGCCCATCAGACAGTAAGAAAAATTATCTGCTTATTACAGACGAGAGAAAAAGAACCTACTTACCATATAGGAAGTTCCGCTATCGGTGCCAGCATCCCACGGATATAGATTCATCACCTTCTGCGCGATCCAAGAACAGTTCTTTAGACACAACTCCAAGGCGCTGACACCCACGATCCAATCGGGGCTGGGACCCAGCATACTCAGCAACGACATCAAGTGATGGTAGCGATCCACCCTGAAGACGGCGAAGGTCCTCCCGTTGACGTTGGGATACCATAACCCTCGAGCCTTGATGATGGTTCGGATCTTGTTAGACTGCCACAGAGAAAAAAGTTCCATTCAAGTTCTCTATAGTTTTATTATGGTATCACGTTAATTTTTTTCCTGGTTAAACGAATTTGCGCTCATCTAATATTACGCATTTCCGGATTTACGCGGTAGTTTTGTTCGGAGACAGCATAGTGTAAAATCAGAGACGTAGTCAAGGCCAGATTTACTTTCCAGCTAGTTAAACTACAGAATCTTACACTTCACTAAAAAAATTAAATGCATTTGAAGGGGCTTCTTAAGTGCAACAGCTTAGGGGCCACGATACCATAAATCCTGTCCTGGTTACAATAAATACATTTTAGAATATTATATTCTAAAAAATATTTTGGCTCGTTTAAATTTTAACTATTCAGTCGGAACATCAATTTTTATCCTTATTATGCATTTTAGATACATTATTATAAATTGCTTTACATACAATTCGAAGCAACGATATACAGTTCACTTTATGAATATTAATTCATTAGAACTGGTCCAGAACTCATGGAGAAAAGAAAGGGCTCATCGAGCCAAACTTGGAACCTTTCTGAAAAGTTTCCTGTTGGAATAAAACTCGGATATCGATCCTTATACTTCTGCTTTACATACAATTCGAAGCAACGATATACAACTTAGTTCACTTTATGAATATTAATTCATTAGAACTGGTCCAGAACTCATGAAGATGGAATTGGAGAAAAGAAAGGGCTGATCGAGCCAAGCTTGGAACCTTTCTGAAAAGTTTCCTGTTGGAATAAAACTCGGATATCGATCCTTATATTTCCAAGTAATTCACGAATTTCTATTAAGACCATCCGACTGCATAAATCGACATCCTAAAATGAATAATGTAAATATAACATCAACTAGAACGATTTTTACAGCTTCAATTATCTGCCAGCCACATCTATTATTACAGGTGTTTGATAAATTTGTTTTTCCTTCGTAATTTTGTATTGTAATATCATTTATATATTATTTTGCTGTAATTAAAACTTTTCTAATATAACATCAGCTAGAACTATTTTTACAGCTTGAATTATCTGCCAGCCACATCTATTATTATAGGTGTTTGATAAATTTGTTTTTTCTTCGTAATTTTGTATTGTAATATCATTTATATATTATTTTGCTGTAATTAAAACTTTTCAATGGATATTTCGGTAAATTTGGATGGAAAATGTTTATAGTTTCAAAAATAATAATAATGTACAGATAAACTAAGTTGCTAAGTTTCACTCATAAACAGACTAAAATCCTCTCTTCTTTAGGAACTCATCCTGTCTTTGAGTGTTTTTTCTTTACTTTTCTGTCTTTATCACTATAATCCTACAAATAAAAGTAACATCGAGTCATATAATGAAGATTATTAGCGTCATTATTCAACTTTGAATGCGTATTACCTGAGATAATATAGCATATTATAGAACTTTTTATCCTACTAGAGATTATATACACGATCCTACTATATACATCTATAGATTCTATAAATACTGAAAATTAAATGTGAAAATAAAGTAATTCAGAATCGGAATAACTTTCATACACAGTTAAAAGTAACAATTAAAGTAGGTTACCATCTGATAGTCCCCAAACATGTCTAATCTTATCTTACTACGCTTACATTTTAAAAACTCTGTAGTAAATGCCCTATTTTCTCTTAAACGATAAGATAGATGGAGTTTTAATGAGATTCGTGTTTAAACAAAATGGCGTCCGAATTAGTAACGATTTAATAATGTCTCAACGGAGCACATAATAATTTTGAAATTCTTTTATTCTTTAAAAATATATATAAAAGCACAATGAGCAGAAGTTGAGTAATCGAGATGAGAAGCTTAAAAAAAGGAGCGATACTGGCAGTGACTAGTGGAGAGAGAATTTTTTGACGGCTGATAAAATACAGAAATAATATATTTTATCTGATCGTTCCCGGGATACTGTCTTAAGTGAATATATTTGTGTTTGGTAGATCAATATAAATCAGTGTAAGACAGATCAAAATAAAAAAAAAAATTATAGGGAGAATGATATCTGAGAGGAGCGAAATCCTCATTTAATAGCCTTAAAAAATAAAAAAAATTATAGGGAGAATGATATCTGAGAGGAGCGAAATCCTCATTTAATAGCCTTATCTTCCAAAATCTTATTTAGCAACTTGGTTTATATCAAACAAAATTAGTAAACAATTAATTCAAGATCCATTCCGTCATCTAATTAATAGGAAAAGCTAAGTGTTGTTGCCTTCTATAGTATGAAATTTCATCCGAAGATGTGGATTTCTCTTACTAACAGCGTGGAAGAGGACGGATGATTCTTCATTTTTCAGAGGAAGGTACAACATGTTGACTTTCCTCCTTTAAGTTACAGATCGATCTTATCGCCTATATGATCTCCTAACTAACTTCATATCTCTGGTGAGTATCAGAAGACATGGCATTCATCTCTAACTTCTTGTATCAAAATTTTCCTATCTATTTCTAAATTCTTAGGACTCTAATATTATCATTTAAACAAAACTACTCGTACTTTCTACAGAATAGCTCTCCAAACAGTAGAAATGCTTTATTATTCATGAATATTTGAATAGGTCGATACATTCGAGATAAATTCGAAGGGAAGGAAGTTTGATTTCGGCCATCTCAATCATAAATAAAATTATAAACATTGAAAACATACGATATTCCTGTAATATTGACTTTTAAAAATATATCCTGCTATTCAAACTCATGCTCTTAAAATATTTACAGTATTGCTAAAATATATAAATAAAGACTTTTCAGCAATATCCCGTTTATAAATTTATAAGGCTGTACAAAAAATATAAAGAAAAACCACAATCATTATTTTTTTTAAATTTAGCATAATTACGTGACGTCATTGTTGTACGTCATCATTGTAACTTTATAATAATTAACAAATATAGCATAATTTATAATAATTAGTATTTATTGTTTTTTTACTTGTAATTTTGCAATAATTAATAACAAACATAACATGATTACGTTTGATATTTAAGTTTTGATCAGGTTTGGCATTCGGAACAAACCGTTGTTAAGCCAGCTTACCTGCAAAGGTGTATAGATTTGCGGGGCAGCATCCTCTACGGAATTTCGAAACATTTCTCTGTTTTCGAAATTCCGTTGGAAATTTAAGGAAACAGGCAACGAAACAGATTATTGCATAATCTGTTTCGTTGCCTGTTTCCTTAAATTGATAAACGGTCTACTAAGGACTTCATTTTTTTTTTTGCATTTAAAAAATGCTTTAAATCTGGCATGGCTATCAAACAAATAACTCCTACAAATACTAATTTTATTGTGGTTTGTGCATTTATTTATTCCGGTGATGACATACTTGTGATAGAGACAGGTACGGAATTTAAATCCTGTGATGTAATTAGGTAAATCTATGGAAAGTTATAACTGATACTATGCCTTTTTTTATTTTTACAAGGAGTAATTGCGAGACACTAAATAAAAAAAATATATATAAAGATATATTAATAATGACATTAATGAAAGGAGAGATTCTTTTGAAAATTCTGAATAATTGATATAACGTGCCAGCGATATCATCTGATGACTATAGAAATCTTAAAACATGTAAAAATATTTTTTTAACTACCAAAAACTAGCAAACTTCAACCCCAAACTTCATAATTTACACCTGTAAATTTTTCATTACAAAACATAAAACCAAGCGCATCACTGAAAGCTTTCCAGAAATTATAGAATTTTTTTTATTAAAATGGCTCAGGTGGAAATTTTTCATTAAAAGGAAGCAGGTGGAGAAACCAGCATCAAGATTGATACTGATTTCTCCACCTGCTTCCTTTAAATAACTTAATGAAGCTCTGTTATGTTCATAAATGAAATATAACTCCCACGCAAATTATTTCATTTGTTATTATTTTATTTTCTTCAACAATCAAGAAAGCAACGGGTTTTTTTTTCTATGAATGTAGTGAAGTTTTTTGTAGCCTGCTTAGCAACTCGTTCTTAATTACCTCTCGACTGTCTCTGCCGAACGTATCGACTGCATCTTCACCACACAAGAAGCGTGAACGATAGCAAAATATTTCTTTCGACCTTTACAGCTGTGTCGACAATCGTTCTTATTTTCTTTAATGAAAAAGTAACAGCTGAACGTTACCAGGAATTGATTACTTCTTTCATTTCTGTACTGGAATTTGACAATATCGCTAGTTTCGGCCACAATGGGATATTTGTTATATTGGCAATTTAACGATGCAGATGTTACGAGAGTTTTGATATCATCATTTCTGTAAAATTCTACCATTCCCAGAACTAGCGCACAATGATTTTTGAAGGATTTGATTTAATTGCACGATAATATATACTCCGAAACGGTTCATTTCATTATTCTGGAATATAATAAACCGGACGAGTAATCTCCCCATATTATTCCGGATTAACCAAGTTTTGCTGTAATAATTTTCGTACCATCGGTTATGCGGACGATTCAAATTTACCAACAGCAATTAGAGCTCTTACAAGGTGGAAAATGGCTTTAATTGTCATTTAAATCATAATTTAAAGAACCGAGAATGCTAAGTAAAGATATTAAGATTTGCAAATTGGAAACTCTCAAATCTCTTCACATTAAACTTCCGATGCAATTTTAATCATTAATATTATTAAATGTTATTTTGGCATCAAAAATTTGGGTTAGATGTTTTTATAGAGTCAATACATTCGATTTTTCCAGGAATTTGTGGCATGTCATTAATTTCTTTCTTGCGCGAATTTCCTACTTGTCAGCAAAACCGGAAAAAAGAACACTTTTTCGCACGACGTCATTGTTGCGACGAACTTTTGTGACATCATTCATTGTTGCATCATAATGATGTCGCACATTGGTGCTGTTTTGTGCAGCCAACTTGTTACGACATACGTCAGAACCGTTTCAATTCCACTCATTGTTACGTCATCTTGTGAAGCCGAGCTAGATCTGGTGCCGTTTTGTTACGACGTACGTCAGAACCGTTTCAATTCCACTCATTGTTACGTCATCTTGTGAAGCCGAGCTAGATAATAGCAATCAAAACAACAATCTGAGTGATTTAAATACGTATTTTGAATTAACACCCCAAATGCCCCCAACCCATGGGACGATTTTAATCAAGTGTAGTCTATATTATTCGCGGGATCAGGGAAAGTCACTTGCAAAATGTTTGAGCGATAGGTGAGGCGATGTGGAAGCCTATGCGGAAAAGCATAGGCTTCCACATCGCCATATTGGGCGCTTAACCCTTTAAAGCTAATCAATCACCATCGAGTACACAAAGCATCACGATGCGTCGCGTTGCCAAGACGCGTCGCTCGCCTTCTTATTACCCGGTACTAAGTAAGAGAGCGATGCAATGCGACGCGTCTTGGCAACGCGACCCATCGTGATGCTTTGTGTACTCGATGGTGATTGGCAAGATTTAAAGGGTTAAACGCGTATAATGCCACCATCCTAAACCGACGGATAGATAACATATAAGAAGTTCACTAGTCCATTAAAAAATTTTGAACTAATTGATACATTTTCTTAGAAATTCGATCGATAGAATTCTTGAGAATGCACGAAATATCATAATTTTAATTCCCTAACTTCAATCGTTTAAAAATGAATAATATTCAAATATTAAAGGGCAGGTATGCAAATTAACTTTGAGAGTAATATAATTCATTCCGATTTTATTCCAACCAAGTATTAGTCGCAACATCACAACTGTTAAAGCAAGTAAGACCAATACTTAACGGACTCTTCGACCAATCTAGAAAAAATGCATTTTTTACTCGATACATGTAATTTTATTGATTTTCATGGGATTTAAGAATCAATTTAATAACTTATTCATTAAAAAAAAGGTATCAACGAGGCAAGACAACGAAATTTGACGCTAACAACTAGAAAGAGAGAAACAGAGAAATCCAGAATGCGAACCTTATACCATAATGCCTGTTTCCGTGTCGCCTGATGAATTCCGAATGCGATATTTTTATATAAAATGATATTAAAGATACTACTATACTTCAGTCACGGAAATTTGTTGGCCCCTCGACATTAGTGACTGACTATTTACCAAATAAGACTGACTTTTAAAGACATAAATGCTATGGAGGTAAAAATAGCGAGGAACGAATAACTGTTGTCC
>AYEL01088388.1:0-139705 GCA_000484575.1 Olivierus martensii
AAAAATGAAGTTAGGATTGTTACAGGGCTTCTTACAGGGCACTGTCATCTCAGAAGACATCTTCACTTGATTGGGCTTGCTGATAGCCCCATGTGTAGAAAATGTCAGTATGAGGAGGAAACTCCTCTTCACATTTTATGTGAATGTGTGGCCCTTTCGTGGCTTAGGCGTGATCTCTTGGGGATGTATTTTTCTGTTCCCGAGGATCTTGCTTCTGTCCCATTGAAGAATATACTGTCGTTTGTTTTTAAGACAGGCCTTCTTCTGGGATGAATTGATTGGGGGTGCACAATAGACCAATGTTGGTCGCAGTGCTTGGGCTGAAATAGGCCCCTCCCTATTCTACTACTACTACTACTACCTGGTATTAAAAATGAATTATTGCAAAATTTCTTTCCTGGTCTTGAGACATTCGGTAAGTTATGGTTTTGATTATTATTTCAATTTCTCCAGCAAAAAAAAGTTGATTTTTTTTTATCCATATATAAGCCAACTCTCCCATTTCAGAAATTTTTTTTTTGAGAAAAACCTCAGCCTATACATGAGTATATACAGTAATTAAACAAATAAAATTGCTAAGCACCAAATTTCAAGTGGAAAAACAGTTTATTATAGCTTTGTGAAGTACTTTCAACTTAAAGAAGTCATTTTCAACACTTATAAATCAGTAGAACAGTATACATAAATTTTTTGAACAAAAAGTGTAGAATACATTTCAAATTTAATTATTTATAAAAATACTAAGAAAAATTATTAAAATTATTAAACTTATATGAATATTAAATATAAACATTAATACTAAACAAGCTATGAATTGTCAACTGTAACAAATAAAAATGATGATATTTCTAGGATTATATACTTTGTTATATACTGACAAGGGGAGGCCACAACTTCCATCCCACCAATTTCGAATGGTTTTAACATACAGGTTGGGGGCCATCAAAAAGTAACTCATGTAAAAGGGTTTAGGTCACTATGCCTTCATTTTTAAAAAAATTGAGGTCAAATGTCATGATGCCGGATAGGTTTTAGATGTAGGGGAATCCATAGATTGCTAAAAACAAGCAAATTTTATTAATATATATATGAGGTTCACAAGCTAGTAGTTTTGAGAAATCAAGGAATTAGTGATTTGAGCGCACCATTTATACACCTAAAAAATTGCAGCCATATCAATCAAAGCAGCGGCATAACAGTTAAAGTGCTTGCCTGTGGAACTGAATGTTGTGAGTTTGAGTCTCCCTTACATACCTTTTTTTCAAATAAATAGATTAAAATATTATTAACAATAAAACTTTCAGATAAAATCAGATTTTTTTTGACATACATTTGACAAAAATCACTCTTCAATTATTGTTCAATCTCTTTCTAGCTTTATCTCACTCACTCTCACTCTCTAATTATCGTAATTCACTGTGCATTAGGTGATAACTGTCATAAAAATATTGAAAACAAATGAATTAACAATTAGGTATTGATGGAACAAAGTATAACTGCTTTTCTTAATTAATAATTAATTAGGTATTGTTGTCATTCTCTTCATTTGTCATCTAGCTATCAAAAAATATGTTTTGTTCACACTGAAAAATTGTAAAAAAAAAGAAAATTATAAAAGTAGCTGTGCACAATCTAATATTATATTATATATTACATATCACCCAATGCACAGTGAATTATGATAATTAGAAAGTGAGAATGAGTGAGATAAAGCAAGAAAGAGGTAAAATCATGCTTTAATTGAAGAGTGATTTTGTCAAATGTATGACAAAAAATTTGATTTTACCTGAAGTTTTATTGTTAGTAATATTTTAATTTATTCACTTGAAAAAAAAGATACATAAGGGAAACTCGAACTCATAATGTTCAGTTCCACAGGCAAGTGCCTTAACCACTATGCTGCTGCTTTGGTTGAAAAAGCTGCAATTTTTTAGTTATATAAGTGGCATGCTTAAATCACTAATTTCTTCATTTCTCAAAACTATTAGTTTGTGAATCTTAGTTGAAGTAACGGTTCGTTGTTAAGCAACAGCAGTTGCATGGCTGGTGTTGCTGGATTTTGGAAATTGGTTTTATTGTTTTACTGAAAGCCTGCCAAACACAGGGATACCATTTTTGTTACTCTCTGTTGGATAGTTTTTGAATTACAACAAGTTAAAGACCACCATTGATTCTCCCGCTTCAGCGACCATTGAAGTAATGGTTGTTGCTAAGCAACAACAGTTGCCGGGCTGGTGTCACTGGATTTTGGAAATTAATAAACTGGCATGGATAATTTTGGATTTAAGTCCTACACTCCGTGAACTTACAAAAATCACCATTCGGATTCTGTAAGTGCAACTCCTGTCTACTACTAACATTGAGTTAGTTACCAGACTCTAATAACCAGTCAGCCATACTCACATCTTCCAATCAACAGACAATTTAACATGGGAGACATAACTGAACTTGAAAATATTATTCGCAATAAATTCTTTGAAAATGTAGGAAAAATAATTAACCTACTACCTGAGAAATATAAATCCAACATAAACCAGGAGGAAAGAAGCAAAATCAGAACTTACATGATGGAAATTCAAAGATTCACCAATGAAATGCTTGGATCTATTAAAACACTACTCAAAAACTCAGTACACGAAAAACTTTCCTATGTGGACAAACTCAAGTTTCCTGGAAACAGCTCCAGTAGTAAATTATTAACAAAGCCATCTCTTCAACAAACAACAGCATAAACAAACCTAGCCAGTACACAGTTCTAATCACAAACAAATATGATACCAATAACAAAACTGCTCTTAATACACTAATGGTAACCATTACTAACTCTATAAACCCTAGTGAACTCGGACCAAACATAAAATGCATAAGAACCACTCAGCAGAAAGACCTCTGCATTGAACTGAGAAATAAAAAGGATACTGAAACTCTTATTTCTGCAATAGAATCTATACTAAGCTTATCCAACAAAATAAACATTAGACAAACTAACAAAAAGAACCTGAATCATACTGCTAAATATTCCCACCTGCTTAAATGAAAAACAAATATTCAAATATATTTATAATCAAAACCCAGAAATAAAAAACAGTTTCGAAGCTACAGATTTTTAGTCATGTAATGCCATGCTGCCCAATCTGATGCAACGCAAAAACACTCGACAATTCAATCATCAAGAATCTTAGCTAAGATTCATATTTGGGTGAAAAAATATATTTATTTTTCATTATTATAAATTAAGAATGTTTTAATCCATTCACTAGTAATCCATAAATGCTTATTACAGTAAGACCCCACTTAACGCTGTCCCATTTAACGTTGTTTCAATGCAGTTTTTTTTTAATTCTATATTTTTATTGATTCACTTTGGTGTGGTTTTTCAAGCCGTTATTCTTAAATAAATCCGAAATCGCAGGAATTTGTTTCATTGATACTCATATGCTGTCTCACAATGCATTTGATATCAGTGCAGTGTAGTACATACAAAAGTCTGCTGTGATCAGAGTTCATATTTATGATTGGTCATCAATTTTATTTTACAGTAACAAAAATAACAATTATCCCATTTTAGTTTTAACCTGAATGCCTGCCACTTCTAATTATAGTTCCTTGAAATTAGAACGTTTTTCTTTCATCAATATATTTGAGTTTTTTATAGTTTACTGCAATCTGATTACTACTTTTTGTTCATAAAACTTTTTATTTTCTAATTTTAAGAATTTTTCATGAACGATTTATGAATACAAATCGATATTAGAATAAAAAAATACTATAATTAATGTAATATAATAGTAATAATACATGTTACAAAATAAAAGATATTAGCAATAAAAAATGTCAATAATTAATGTAATACAATAGTAATAATACATGTTACAAAATAAAATTAAAAAGAAATGCTTGTATTATTAGATATTTTCAGTGTCCTGTTTCACCTATCCTCATTATTTACGTGTTAAAATGACCTCATTTAATGCTGTTTCATTTAGCACTTTGTTTCCTTGGAACATATCCCCTGTGTTAAATGAGATCTTACTGTATATTTAACTCATCGATGATTTAAAATAGATTAAAAAGTAACTAAAATATTTAAAATAATGAAAAAATAATTATTATTTAAAATCTGTACTGAAAAAAGTAGTTTATCAAAAAAGTTCATCGTAAACAAAATCAAAACTTCGAGATCACACGCTTAATGTCTAGAAATCCCGTTGACATGTCAACGTGATTTCTAGATGTGATTTTCATGTCCTAATGGTGTATGACATCATCATTAGGATGATCCACTCATTTTAAAATATGATCAAATATTCAAATACAATAACTCAACTAAACTATAGGGAAAACAAAACTTTGAATGGTCTCTTGGGAGCCGTGTGATGTAGACGTATTCCAATGGAATTTTTACTGTGATACTTTAATATGAATTTTTTTAGGAAAGAAAACAGTTATTCAATAACAACAATAAAAAGAAAATATTTTTATTGTATAAATTATCAAAATTTATTACTATTCGTTAACTTGATATTTTCTGAAGGACGTCACCTTAACGTCAATATCATACAGTGACATCAATCTTTCTTCGAAGTAAAATTTTACTTTATCCAATGTGATTGAGCACGTCGCATCGCTGACTCTAACCTGCATTTGTATAAGTGCATCAGATAGGTGACGCCCTGTTGCCTAATGTGCCACGATGCACAAATTCTCAACAATAATCTAATAATCTTATGTAGGCATGCTGCGCAGGATCACTTTAGCTCAGCTGGATTATTGTTGAGAATTTCTGCATCGTGGCACATCAGGAAGCGTGGCGTCACCTATCTTATGCATTTATACAAACGCAGGTTGGTGTCAGCAGCACGACATGCTCGATCGCTTCGGGTAAAGTAAAATTTTACCTTTTAAATTGATATATTGGTGTTTGTATTATAATAATTTATTTTATATGCATATATTTAAAGATTCAATAAAATCATTTATTAATTTATTTTATATGTATATATTTAAAGTTTCAATAAAATATTTATTTTTGCCAAATGGCATTAATATATTGGTAACTAAAAATCAAAGATCACGTAATTTATCAGTTTCAAATTTTTATCAAATTTTAAGTGTGCTAAAGTAGGGATAGGCTTTTTCGAAATTTAATCAAATTTTAAGTGCTAAAGTTGGGGCTTAGAAGTTGGGGGAGAAAGCTTCCTTGAGCTTATGCATGGATCGGCTTATATTCGAGTATATACGGTATTTTTTTCATAATAATTCTGATATTTATATATATTTTTTATCTTTGAAGAAAATTAAAATATTTTATACCATAATTTGTCAATTTTGGACAAAAACTTGCAATATTTTTTAAAATTTTACATATACAGTAATTCTGGTGTTTGCAATTGCTCTTGATGTAAATATATAACATAAATTCACATGTCACATAAAGGTTTTTATTAGCTATTCACAACATTTCACATTGATTTCCTTTTGATTATTAAAAATACTAAATGTCCAGTTACACTTTTCATGTTGAACAGTATAAAATTAGATGTTTTTAGACCATTAGAGAATAACTGTAGCTGTTGGTTATAGCATGGTTGTCTTATAACATGAATTGGATCTCTACCCCACAAGCTCGTGTTATAACTGGGGTGTACTGTATATAAAATAATCAGAATCAAATATATATAACATTAAGTTGTTAAATAAATAAAAGATAATAAATTCATAAAAATCCTCATCTTGTTAAGATCTTCCACAGCTCATTAAGTGTATTAATGAGAAGTATACCTAATGAGCCATAGAAGATCTAAATAAGATAAGGAATTTTATTATTTAACAACTTAATGTTATGTGCAAGGATTGGAAATTTAATAGTGATCACAATGATGCAGATTAGCACAGAAAAGACATATCACAGATTGATTTTTACAGTATCTCAATATAGTCTCCAGCATTTTTCATGACTTTTTTCTATCATTGTGGTAACTTCATAATGCTATCAGCAGCCCCAAATATGTTGATGTCACAGATGGAGTGGTAGACTGCATGCATAATGTCAGAAATTGTGTGAAAACAAATACCTCATACAGTTCCTTGAGCTTAGGAAATAAATCAAAAGTCACAGGAGATAAGATGTGGAAAGTATGATAGGTAGTACAGCACTTCACAACTCTATCTTGTGAGCAGGTTGCAGACAACACCAGCCACAAGACAACAAGTGTTGTCATGTAGGATAATGGTGGAAGAGGTCAGAAAGTGACACCATCTCCTCTACAAAGCAGAAAAGTGCTTTTTCAAACTTCCACGGGAAAAAAGTAACCTACCACCCAATGTCAGCGTAAAGCGGACAGCGCACGATTTGTCTGCGCAGATTCATGTTTCTACAAGTGAAAAGGGGCAGGCTATGACGAAAGCGCCCGCAAACGTTAACGCTTGCGCTTGGTGTAAACCGGCCTTAACCTTACAGTTGAATATTCTTTCTTCGAGCTTAAATAATAACAGAAAAGAGCTTTTTCAAACTTCCACGGAAAAAAGTAACGACTATTTCTAACTCATCATCAAACATGTCGAAACATAAGTGGAAACAGGCCTTTACAGATGAATATTCTTTCTTCGAGCTTAAATAATAGCAGCAAAGTGCTTTTTCAAACTTCCACGGGAAAAAAGTAACGACTATTTCTATAACATGTCATTTCCAGTGTCATTTCATGTTTTGACCAGCGCCACTTAGAAAGTAGAGATGACGACATCTAGTGTAACTATTCAGCATGACTTATTATTGGCTGGCTAATCCTGTATAATTCTGTATGTTATTGATGAGACTAACCTTACAGTTGAATATTCTTTCTTCGATATGTTATTGATGAGACTAACCTTACAGTTGAATATTCTTTCTTCGAGCGGAAAAAAGTCAGCAAACATGCCATTTCGGAGCTTAAATAATAGCAGAAAAGTACTTTTTCAAACTTCCACGAAAAAAAGTAACGACTATTTCTAACTCATTAGCAAACATGTCATTTCTAGTGTCATTTCACGTTTTGATCAGTGCCACCTGGAAAGTAATTCGAGGTAGAGATCATCTTAATCCGTGGTAGAGATGACATCTAGTGTAACGATTCAACATGACTGCCGTTACAAAATTCGGCCCTACTAATATAGGTCAAATTTTTAACCTGAAATTTCATTTTTGGAGCTTTACCAATATCAAATTTCCTAAAAAATTCTTTTTCTTTATAAAAAAAATGTTTTCTTCATACAATACAAATGCAAAGTACAATTTCTTAATTCGATCCTTCTTATCAACTTTAATGTTATATTCTCTATAATTTTTCACCCATTTTTCTAACTGCCAATGTGGATAATCATTCAACATAAACATTCTGTAAATCAAAATTAATTTAGATTTTCTATTCATAACATCCGTAGTTCTACACTCCGTTTTTTTAATTTCTGAAAGGAATAAATTTTCTTTATAAATTTAAGTGTATTAGAGTAAAAATTTAATAATTTAAAATTGTTTTGTTCCTTCCAATATCTTTTAAATTCAATTTTATTTTTTGTCTTCATCAAGGTTAAATCATCAAGGTCTTCATCAAGGTCTAAGTAATTAATTTTATTTTCAGAACTCTGCTCAACAGTAAATTTTATGTTTTCATTGTAAGAATTAACATAATCCAACAACTATACAATATTTACTATATTTATATCTAAGTAATTAATTTTATTTTCAGAACTCTGCTCAACAGTAAACTTTATGTTTTCATTGTAAGAATTAACATAATCCAACAACTATACAATATTTACTATATATGAATCAATTATACACAAAATATCATCCACGTAACGGGGCCATAAATTTAATTCCAGGATAATTTAATATGAATTTATCTAAATCTATTAAAAATATTTTTGCCAATTTTGGACCTATAACTGAACCCATAATTATTCCATCTGTTTGTTATAAATTTATTATCTATTTTTATATAGTTATTATAAAAACAGTATTCTATCTCATCAATTATCTAACGCTCCACTTTTAAAGTTTGTAATTTTTTAATTATCATCTGTAATTTAATATTAGGATACAAATTAACTATATCTAAAGATATTAAACAATAATTATCTGGAATTTAGTATTTTAACTGATAATCAAAAATAAACTCAAATTAAAAATATTGCAACAATTTCATACTGAAAATAAATCAACACACAACCGACATATTCGGATGTTCTGTAATAAATTACAGAACATCCGAATATGTATGCAATTTATTATTATTATTTTTAATATTAAATACATATCGTCCATAATTCTGAGTTTTTTCTATTATTTTGCGGATTATCTAGTGTAATTAATATCCCGACAATCCCGGATAATCGAGAATCTATTGTAAATTCTGGGTTTTATGCATCGATGATTTTATGTTAATTTGATATAATTATTGGCTTATTAATATGTTTACTTACGATCATTTTTTTAATTAATTAAATTTAAAATTACCTGAATATATGATAGCTTATGATTATATAATAAGAATAGAAAGCCAATTTTTATTCAATATTTTATCTGGCAACGTATCAATTATTACAAAATTGATAAGGATGTTGAGAATAGCCAATGGGAATTGCACATTATTAAATACATGTACAATATTATAAATTTTATTTAACTGTAAAAAGTATTTGCTGATAAGATATAATCAAACTTCCTTATTTTATAGTGATATTGATTATTGAACATTTTTAGCCATCTTAAAAGTACCTGTGTTCAGCTGTTAGTACGTATTTGTAATATTTGGAAATAATAATATTGAAAATGTCAACAAGAGTAGCTGTGGTGAGTTTTATAACTAAAAATCAACATGACCAAAATATCTTTTTAAATTAAATTAAAATTTAGTTAATTAAAAAAATAAAAAGATCAAAGTGTGATATTTTTCATAGATAATGTTTTCCTAATTCTCTTAAAGAAAATACATTAATAAATATAAGAATATAGCCTATATAAATTGTATATATTAACTAAAATTAATACATTTAATTAAAAGATAAATTTATTAATTATTTTAAGAGTTTCCATCATAATTTTTACTTTTTCCTGTGATTTTTTTATATTTATATAATTAAAATATTCTTCATTTTATAAAATATAATTTAAATATTCTAAATCTGTAATAAATTTTTTTTTATTGTAATATATATCAGGTGACTGGTGGAAATAAAGGAATTGGATTTGCCATTGTTAAAGCTCTTTGCCAAAAATTTGATGGATTGGTCTATCTGACAGGTAAAATAAACATATTTTTGAAAAAAATATAATTATTAACTTTTATTGAAGGAAAAAGAGGTTTATAAGATTACCATCATGTTTGATATTTGTGTTTGTATTCCCAAAACTTTTGAATTAATTAGTAAATTTTTATGAAATTTGGTGGTGATATTTCAACATTATTATCTCATTAAATGATTAAATCATCAATTAATAATCATATAAGATTTGATGTATTTGATTTTTATAAAAATCTATATTATTGACAATAGATGATGCTAAGCATTAAGTAAAGCAGGAGTAACATATGGCTTGCCTGAATTACTTAACCTATAGTGTTATCTATTATCAATAATGAAAAATAAGAAATTTTACCAAAATTTAGATAATTTACTTTCAGAAAGTGGGTAATTTTATTATTGACTAGCTGTCAATAAGAAAATTTATTGGAAGATGTCTTATTGACAACTAGTCAATAATAAAATTTATAGGGAAATGTATTATTTTTAATTTTGTGTTTTTAATTAAAACACAAAACAAAAAATAAAACAAAAATTTAAGAAAAGTTTTAGAAATTTTTTTACAATATGAAAATAAAATGACATGTTCAAATGCATGACAGTTTGTAACTCAAAGAATACTTTACATCAGGGGTGTCAAATTGGCAGGCCGCATGCAGCCCTCTATGTGATTTTTTTGTGGTCCTCAACGCTCTTAACTAAAATGAAAATGAGAATATGTTATGAGATAATAGGAAGTAACTCTCGCTTCATATCTATGTCATATACTATTATACACTAGTTTGATTTTAATGTAATGTAATTGCATGTTTTTTTTTGATTGGCCTTATCAGACGTATACATACAGATGCACTGATCTTTCAGATCGGTGACACACTAAATGCTTTCCTGCAAGTACTACTACAGATAGATGCACATGATACAGATGCACTGATCTTTCAGATCGGTGACACACTAAATGCTTTCCTGCAAGTACTACATCGTTTTGTGTGAAATTTCTTATCAAAAAAACAAAAAGCCATAAATGAGAACCTGCATTTTTTTGGATAGACAAATACAATAATCAAGTTTCAAACAATCCTTCTTTGAAAGACGTGTATAAGGACATGCTAACGGGCTTGTTAAAGATTTATTTGTTGTGTGTTAACTTATTTTAACAATGTAAATAGTTATATTTGAATTAATAAAATTTTAATAGAAAGCTTTTGTTTTTGTACAGAAAATTGTGACTTTTAATGCTTAATAGAAAATTACAGATTCATAGAGAGGAATTAAATTAAAAAAAAAAGTATAATTAAAAGCAATTATGTAATAATTATATATATTTGTAATATGCTTATTTGATTATACAATGTATTTAATTATCCTATCTATATTTCTGAATCCTTATCTAAAATGTAATTTAAAAAAATTTTAAATATGATGTGGCCCCCGTCAATCTTACAGGCTCATTAAATGGCTCTTAAATTAAAATGAGTTTGACTTGCCTGTTTTACATTAATAATAATAATTCTATAACTTTGATACCATCATTCTTGACAGACAACTTCCTGGCCATATCAGCTTGGGGTCAATCTCCATCCAACCAATAACATGCCATTGCAAAGAATCAACTAAATGATGTCTATTAGGCATTTTCTAAGATTTGGCAATTCCAGAATTACAAATAAAAGTTCCAAAAATGAAAAACTACTAGATCTCTGGCAGTACAGTTTTTATAGAAACTTGAAATTTGCATATTGCTGATAGTATTTTAAACTTATGTATATATTCAGCATATTTAAAATATTTCTTCATGATATTTTTAGATTTCCTATATAAATATAAAATAATTAGGAAAAATGATGTGTAAGTTAACTTTTTCCTTCCAGTTTATAATTTCTCATTTTGCTTATAAGATTTCATAAATCCAAGACCTGATATCAATAGAAATAAAAATGAATGTTTTATGAATTAAAAAAAATATTTTATATTCATTTACAGATATCCAATATTCAATACTAAACATAGATTACATAAACTACTTAAAATATTACAAGGGAATGGGGTTAAATAACTCAGATTATCTTTGCTTAGGTAGATTACATATCTTAGTTTTATTGTGATATGCCTAATCCTTCTTAGGCATATTGCAATTTCCTTATGAAAGAAGCCTTATAATATTCATATTTTACTTCTTGATGTGAAATTAAAATAAAGACAGACAGTACTGGTCAGGAGAAAAAATGCTATTTTTTTTTAATCTTATATTATTATTTTCAAGAATATTTTGGATTTCCTAAAATTTATTAACATATTGCATTGTATCTAGGTTCATCATGATATTCTTGGATTTCAGGTTATACTTATAATGTACAAAACAATATTCAAACTTATTTTTTTAAATTTGAATAATTTATTAATTTTAATTGTAAATAATATATTTTGTTTTATAAGACCATGGAAATTTGAAGTTTTCCTTAAATTGGATTTCTAAACTTTTATTAAATTTTATGAATGGTCTTATAAAAATTATATTAGTTATATTAAATGGTCTTAGTTATTTTCAATTTATTGTAGTATATAAAAAAATAATATACTTAAATCATTAATTAAATACAGTTTGGAGTTTAGGTTTTCAAAATGAGATATAATATGAGAAATCATTTTTATTTTCTGCTAATTATGCTAATTTTTAATTAAAGCCCGTGATAAAGAGAGAGGTGAAAATGCCATTGCTGAACTTGAAAAATTGGGATTAAAACCAAAATTCCATCTTTTAAACATCAGTAGTTTAAATAGTATTTGCCAGTTTCGTGATTATTTGAAACAAGAATATGGTGGTTTAGATGTTCTTGTAAACAATGCTGCCATAGCTTACAAAGTAAGTATTTTTTCTACAATATAGTTTAAATGCATATTTTATTAAATGTAGAGATTTACAAATTTATTTCATTTCATATAGATATAAATATCAATTTCAGCATTAGAAAATTTTCAATGATTTATTGAAATTGTTCTTAAACTTCACTAATTTATAATAATAATAATTCATAAAAATTATTATAATAATTCTAAAATTCTGTTGAAAGTGCTTTATTTCTCAATATTGTTATTTTATTTAGTATAACAAAAGTTATGAATACTCTTAATAAATAAATAATCTAAACTTGGACTGTTTATATACTATTACTGTAAATTTGAAATATAACTGCTTTAAATAAACCTAATTTTACTAGCCAAATTATATCCCGTGAATCTTTAAAAGTAATTTTTTAATGATTTGAAAGAATTTAAACTAATTTTAGCACCATCTCGTAATTAGAATAATTATTATTTTATTAATCAATGATGTGGTGCCATCCATTAATTAATAATTAAACTAGAATTTTTAACTAATTTATCTGAAGAAAATCTGCCTCGGCCCAGGATTGAACTGGGGGTGTTTGGGCTAACGTCCCAATATCATACTGCTGTTTCAGCCCGGGATTGAACCGAGGATCTTTAGGCTAATGTCGTAATGTCATACTGCTAGACCGCCGAGGCCAATGAGCGGATTAATTCTTCAGACAGTTATATTAATTTAGAATTAATTTTTGATTATCTACATTGGACTTTGCCGATAGATAACTGAAGATTAATAATTTAAAATCATAATTTAATTATTAATTATTAGATGATTACAACTATAACTTAATTTATAATTAATTACTGTTAAATTCTAAAAAATTATTTAGATTGAACTTAAGGCAAATTTAGATTACTGATTGATTTAATCTAGATTACTGATTATTATATATGGCTGTATTGGCATAGAATATTTCTGGTTAGTGCCATAGAGGGCTAATTATTCATAATAATCCAAGCAAATTTTGCTTGATAAACTAAATATCTTTTAAATTTCTATACAGATATATTTCTGAAATATTTTTACCAATTTTAATTATTTTTGAAATTAAAATCTTAGATTTCTTAAAAAAAGAAAAATTGGAACTTAAATCTATTTAAATGTAATTACATATATAATATAACTACAATAAAATTTATTTTAAGATTAAAAATTTGAAACAATAATTTTTAAATATAAATTAACCTTTTAGTGAGTAGCTACAATATTTAAAATGCTATTAGAATACATTGTTCAAATATGGCCAAATAAAAGTTAATTTGAATAGATTAGTGATAAAAAAATATATAATATAATCCTTTTATGAATAAGACTATATTGTATAAGTTATGATTCCATGGTTAATAAAAATATTGAAGACTTAACTGACTCCATTTTTATAAATGAACAACTTTACTATAACAAACACAATAAAAAAATGTACTGATCCAGACAGCGAGATAGTTTCGGCTTTTGATAATTGCTCTTTTACATGTGCGTTTCTTGGTCGACCGCTTCTGGCAAAAAACAAAGACAAAACAGTTCTCCTCTCCTTTTCCTCGGAACTACTTGGACCCCTTTTTTGTATCATTCTGCACCAAAGGTTGAAACAGTTTCTCAAGAAATAGTTCCCAAGTGACTGCCACAACTATACTCTTTATAGAATATATTATTGATAAATAGTCCTCTTTATGTTATTTTTATTATAAATTGGTGATATGCTATAGTATTTAGTTATAAATGAAATACAACTTTTTCATTTATAAAATTTTTTTATTAGAAAATGTTATCTGTTGAACAATCTATCACCAAAGCACAAAACAGCAATATTTTAAAAAATAAACATTTTTTAAAATATTGTTATTTTGTGCTTTGGTGGTGTGGTCTGTTGAATATATTAAGACTATAAGCAGATATAATTTTTGTTATCTGTTGAATGATAAAATTGTTAATAATTGAAAATCATTTTGAAGAATTAGCCTATATACATCAAATTCTAAGATTAATCCTAATGAATGACGTGAAAATAATAATGTATATTGCTGGAAAAATTTAATACAATATAATCTCAAAAAAAAATTTAAATATTGAAAAATTTCTAATTTTGCTCATTTTAAATTGCAAAAGTTTTGTTACAAATATAACCTATTGGAATTTTAATATTTAGATGAATTCTACAGCTCCTTTTGCTGAACAAGCTGAAAACACTGTAGCAGTAAATTTTTTTCATACATTAAATGTGTGTAAGGAATTATTTCCGCTTTTAAGACCTCATGCCAGGTTTGTATATTTATATTAAAATATTAAATGTATCAATATTATACTGTAATTCTTTTATGAATAGACCTTTTATGTATGAATTTGAAAATAACAGATGAAATTTGTTGGTTCCAAATGTTGCATCTATAATGGTAATATTTGAAATTAACAGATTTATCTCCTTTATCATTATTTATATACATTCATTACAATGTTAATTATATCTATCTTTATATCTATATCTATGTTTTATATATCAAGTATATGCATTAGTATTATTTGAGCTGCTCACTTGCCAAATCGATTAACTCCACAAAACAAAAAGTAGAGAAAAATGATAAAATAATATACTTGTTTTTTTAAATTCCCTTTAAAGTATAAATTCAAATAAACATTGTAGATTGTATTATTACAGGTGTAGCTTTTATCTAACGACATATAAAATGCATAATATAGTATATCCTTGGAGTAATCATTATTTTTATTATATTTTGTGTGATTGATGGAGTTAATCAATTTGGCAAGTGAAAATAAAAAATAATAATAATACCATCAAATTGAATCTTCAAAATATTTTTAAAACTAAGTTAATACAATATATATTTTAAATGTAAAAACAAAAGTTTGGTTGCTAGACAATGTCAGAGCATTGCGAGAACGAGGCCAAGTGCAAAGAGTTTAAAAAGTTCCCACTATTCGCCATGGAAAGCGGAACAGTCAAAAACCATCGCAGATAAATGCGGGGGCAATTCTGCTTGCGGATTTCCACAGTGGCGGTAAGCTTCATTTTCCCCAAAATTCTTAATGCTGTTCCCATGATTCATTTCATGAATAAAACAAAATGGACGCTAAACAACGAAAGGTACTCGCTGTTTATGAAATGATATTAACAGCTGCAATAAATGAAGAAACTGAAACAAAATCGAGGAAGGGAAAATGTTGGAGCGAAAATATTTATAAGAAAAAATATGAACAATATTTCTAAGCAATTTTGATTAAAGAGATGAAATTTAATGACAGAGAATCCTGCCATCTTGACCGTCAAGGATGCCAACACAAAATGCATAGATTTCATTGGTGGATGTTCTCTATGAATTTTACCATCGCGGAAAAGTTGAATCCATCTAGATACTGAAGGTAGCGGTTTTTTACACAGCAGTAAAATGTCAAAATAGCGCTGCTTTCGTAATGCGTGTATTTTTTGCCACGTTTCCATGCTAGCGGGAACCAACTTTTTTTCGCATTCATCGAGTTATGGTCACAGTAGAGTCTCCATATGGTCCTCCTTATTTTTGAATTTAATCATCTTTTACTTTTGTTTAATATAATAAATTATTTATTTTACAAAAGCGTTATTCTATTAATATCCACATATAACAGTAACCGATTAATTATTTTTTTTATGACAAAATGAACAGTTTGCCTTTATTATCTAATATATACCATTGTATTAATAAATTGCTTGACTAAATTCTTATTGTCTTATCCTAGATGACTAAAGAAAGATCTTGACTAAAACCAAAAAATTTATTGAATTGGTTGGCCAAAATTTTCATGTAGGAGGTATCACATCTTTCTTACATCTCTCTCAATTGATCCTTCCAATTTAGTGATTTTAAAAGACATAAAAATATATTTTTAACTTTGAAGAGTAAATTCAAAAAATATCTTAGGCAAAATACGATATTTATAAACGTTTGAATTGCATTATTGCCACGATTTACATTAGAGTATGGAGTTAATCAAATTGGCTTCTGAAAAAAATTAATTATTATTCAATGGCCAAAAAAATTTTTGTCATTTAGTGGTGTTAAGCCTAACTATTAAGGAAATTTATTTTTTATATAAATAGTTAAGTGTCAATCAAGTGTTTTGACATTAAAATTTAAAAAATTTCAAAAAGTGGAGTTAATCGATTTGGCTTGTGAACGGCTCATTTATATGTACTGTATTACTGTTTTTACAACATTTTAGGCTATATTTTATAATTATTTCAGAAATAGGCTACATATACATCCTTCATGCCCTCTTTTATTTAAATACTACATATTTAAATAAAGGAGGGCATTAAGGGTATGAAGGAATAGTTCAAAAAATTTTTGAAAAAGTTGGGAGTTCTTCCTTTTTTATAAATTTAAGCATTCTATTATTAATTTTTATAGTAAGATTTAGTTTCATTAATATAATTATTCAGCATAGTTATAGGCATGTTGTTTTAGGAATATGATTACTTTATTCTTATTGTTCTCTTTAAAAATAATATTTTCGTCATCTAACTTTGTTTCACTAAATTAATTATTTAATTATATATTTTTTCTTAATGAATGGTTTTTTTTTTTTAATGTAATGTTTCTTGCAAGCTTCCACTAATGCTTTACTCAGAAATATTGTTATTGCTTTTTAAAACAGATTCTAGTTGTTAGATTGTTGTTAATAAATCCAAATTCAGTCTTACAATAAAATTGAGCCCCATAGTGATTAGATTTTCAGTTTAAATTCTGGGATCAAAATATTATTGACTGCTGCCTCATTTTAGATCTATCTTTTTTTATCATTTTTAATTTAATTCCAAAACATCCAACTAAGTTTTATCATGTATTGTAATCTTAATTTATTTTGTAATCTTGTTATTTGTTTTTGTTAATGGCAAAAATAATATTTTTCTCAACTGAATATAACATATCAAAATCCTACAAAATGAAAAGCCTAATATTTAAATCCTTATATTATCCTAAAAATAATCTGATATCAACAGATGTCTTATTCTATATTTCAGAAGTTTTCATTTGAATTTTCATAAATTTATATAAAAAAAAACTGATAAAGTTTATAAACGGCTTCTCTCATTTAAAAACAGCTATAATCTTAGTTTATTTGTTTAGCCACATACACCAAGAAATTGTTTAGCCAATAAAGGAAAAAGGGGAAAAGGTTGAACAAAAATTCCCCAGGAAACAATTTGCAGGAGATTTCCATTCAATTTACTATTCCCACATTATACATATCCCAATTTACTATACTGTCATTACCATCTGTCATTATAGTGGGTATACCATACCCACTATAATGACAGATTATTGTTTATTGTCATATTTTCTTATTCTTTGCCTAAATTGAATGGAAATATAGTAAAAATGAACAATTTTTAAATAATAATGCTGATTTTAATAGAATTGAACAATATTTTTAATCATTGTTATATTTCTTTTATTTATTTTAAGCATTTAATATATCATAGATTAAAAAATTTATTTTTGTTTGAAATTTTAAAAAATTCAATTTATCTTATTCCAAAATTGAAATAATATAAATAATATAATCTAAAAAATAAAAAACAAGAAAAAATATAAGAGTATTTCACAAATTTTGACCAATTCAAAACAGATTCTAAATATCCAAAAATATCTATAATAATAATAAAACAATCCCAAATAAACTGGGCACAAACAAACAACACCACTTAAAACCTGCCTGGCAAAAAACGATTTGAAAAACAAATAATCAAAATCAGAACAAAACTAGATACACTCACTCAATACACAAAAAACAACACATCCACAGAACTTATGAAATCTATTAGAAAGATTTTCAGTAAACTTAAAACACACACACGCCATGAAAACCACAACACACACATTAAAGAATACATAGACACACTAAAACAGAAACTTGCAGCAAAATCACAACACCTGAAACGATACAAAACCAGCTTAGCATGTAAATTAGATAACACATTATTCATAAACAACGAAAAGATATTCTACAGAAACATAAACACTAAAGATCCTAGACAAACACAAAACTGAAATACCAACACAATAATCACTCACTAGCTTCTGGTCTGCCCTGTGGGCAGTCCCAGTTACACACAACCAGAAAGCCAGCTGGATTGCAGACAAGGAGAGACTCACACTAAACATACCCAAAATGCCCTTTACCACCATTACTGCTGAAGAACTCACAAACACTATAAAATGCACACACAACTGGAAAACCCCTGGTGTAGATGGCATCCAGAATTTCTGGTACAAACATTTTATCTGCCTTCATGACTCACTAACCAAACAACTCACACATCTCATATATGAACCAAAAGATACACCTCCCTTCCTTACACAGGGCATCACTTTCGTGAAACCCGAGAGCACAAACACCGGAAACCCATCACAATACAGATCAATCACATGTCTACCAACACTATATAAAATTTTAAAATCTTGTATCACCAACAAAATACACATAGACATCGGAAAAGACAACATTCTGACAAAACAACAGAAAAGCTGCCGTAGAAGTCACATCGGGTGCAAAGAGCAGCTGATCATCGACACAACAATACTAAAACAAGAACACAGACACTTACACGCAGCTTACATAGATTACAAAAAGGCATTCAATAGCTCGCAGCTTACATAGATTACAAAAAGGCATTTGACAGCATACCACATTCGTGGCTCATACAGACACTGCAACTCTATAAAATCAATACCACATACATCACATTCCTACGCAACATAATGCAACACTGGAGAACAATACTACATGTTACCATAAATAAAAATCATGTAGCCACAGAACCCATACACATAATATATGGTATTTTTTGGGGTGATTCTTTGAGCCCACTCTGGTTCTGCCTCGCCCTGAATCCACTCTCCAACAAACTGAATACATCAAATTGTGGCTACAACATTAGACAAAACCGAACAACACATTATCGCTACTGTATGTGTTAAGGTGGCTTCACAACTACGACCGACTCGACCGATCGACCGATTCGAGCCAGACCAATCACATTACACCGCCGACTATTGTTACTATGGAAACGTGACGTAGAATCGTTCAAGTCGGTCGAGTTGGCGTAGTGTGAATCCACCTTTATACTGTGGTAATGTTTTATATTTCGAAGCAAGGAGCGTATTGCCACCCGTGCCGGATTTAAGCCGATTTCACCGATTGCACCCAATAGGGCCCCGCGCTTGAGGGGGCCCCGTGTTTGTCAAAGTTTATGTAATTAAATATTGTATTAAGAGAAGTATTTTAAAGTATATGTATTGTTTTTCAATATTCGCGGAACGTATAAATGGTACGATAATACAAAGGATATAGTTATAGAATATACGATATAGTTTTCTTTCAGGTGGACATGTAGCCTAGGCTTTCTCCACGTGAATACGGGTTCACTTGTGAATAATAAAAATTATATGTTACAGGGGACCTCAGCGTTTTAGAGATGCTTAGGTGGGCATGGCCAGAAAAAAGTTGGATGGACATGTAGCATAGGCTTTCTCCACGTGAATACGGGTTCACTTGTGAATAATAAAAATTTTGTTACAGGGGACCTCAGCGTTTTAGAGATGCTTAGGTGGGCATGGCCAGAAAAAAGTTGGGAACAACTCGTTAAAATACCGAAAATAATAATGCTAAAATATCTATAGATCTGTTTAATTTTTTTCCATGATAATGTTTTTTTTTTTCTAGGTAACTCGAACGAGGAAAATTCAGATATTTTATATATAAGGAGATATTTTCTAAATAAGGAAAATACGAAAATAAAATGCGTGCGCCATAAATAAGTATATAAAGGTAAAAATATCTGTTTAGTTTATAATTATTCTACAACGATTTGACTGATTAACTAATTTTTTTTTATGAATTATAATACGGTATTTGAAATACGGACAGACGTCTTTGTAGTTTTTAAAATAATATTTTAATAATTTGAAAGATCCAGACATGATTTAAATAAAATTTTGGGCATTGGCATATTTATGAAGCCAATTTATATAAGCCAATAGTTACTAATATTTTTATAAAAAAATAATTATTGTTCAGTCTTATCCGGTTTAGTGTCAATTAATTGGGCCTCAGGTAGCACTTTCGGTTCTTCGTTCTTGTTTTCTGGTTTCATTTCAATGTCTGCAATATGGTTGAGTATTGACATGTAGGATTCGTTACTGCCGTCGCTCTCGAAGTCGTTATAGGGATCTAATTTCATAGCAGACTCGACTTCGTTACTTCTGCAAGAAACGGCAGCTCCGTTAGCTTTTTTTACCAACTTCAAGCGATGAATGGATGGTAACGAATCGGCATTCGAGTTTTCTCCATTTATACGTCTGTAACTAAAATCGTGCAGAGATTTTTTAACCACGTTTATTGTTTTGCTGGCGAAGTTTTTCAATGCGGAAGTTTTAAGATTGTCCATTGATTCGTCTGTGGTGTCGCCATTTTCATAACCGCATTCCAATCCCGCTAAATCTATTCTTTGATATTTGCGTAATGCAGTATTATTACAGTAGTAATCGGAATACGATTTTTTTCTGATGATTGTCAGAAAAGATAAAATAATTAAAATAACGACGAACAAAGAGATGTAAATCGTATTAGGTTTGCGTCGAATTTCGGAATACAAAGAATTGTCGATGTTAATGTGATCTGAACTGTTTATTTTGCTAGCAGATTTTGGATCGGTTGCAAAATTATTATAACTGCTATTTAGCCGTTGAAAATTCGTTATTTCTTTTTCTCCTGGTGATTCCGAAGTTTGATTCCGTATCTGGTTATTTTCTGTAACCACTTGCTGCATTTTTAAGAAAAATTCTGCATCATTCAAAGCTTTTTTAACCGAATGTCTTCTGCTTTTTGATTTTAAAGAGATTCTTTTGTCTGAAGAGTCGGGTAAAATGCCGTCTGTTTCTTTAACGCTTTGTTTAAACGTTCTTTTAGGATGTTTTTGTTCCATGTTTAATAGGAAAGATAAAATTGGATTAAACATGCCTATGGAGTCGTTCGAATGTTTGCTATTACTTGATGAGACGGTAATTTGCTTAAGCTTGTGGTCTCCCAAAGAATCCATTGATTGTTTGGGTATCTTTTGCTTCATTCCTATTTTATTTAGGTATCCTTCTTTTCTTTGTATTTTCGGTATTTTTATGTTCTTATAAAGGAAGAACGGAAGGAGTTGAGCCATCAAAATTTCGTCGAAAATCCTTTTGGGAACGACCCGAGAAGGATGAAAATATTTTTTGAAATTAATATATTTTCCTCGTTTATTAAAATTCTTGGGTGAAAACCGTTCAACTCTATCTGTATTTTCAAATAAGTGATTAAGAGAATTCGAATTCTCTTGTACATCGTCGACTTCAAAATTAGAATCATTCAATATGGCGTCTTCTTTTATTATCCCAGAGGATACTTCAGATATGGAATTATCTGGAAGAATCCCATTTGAAGTCACCATTCCAAACATTAGCAATAGATAAATAATTATATTCATCTTGATTTAGTTTTAACTTCCGTTAATTCTCACTTTTAAAGAAAATTAAAAAAATTAAATGCTATAGAATAAAATTTATTTAACAATTATTAATTGTTATATGTTAAGAATTACTCATCATGTTTTAGGAAAAATTCCTAACAATGATTTGGGATTCACATTCCCTCAGTATCATTAATTTCAGGTGGGGTGGTCATCTCGATGGAATGGTGGGATCGCGATGGAATGGTCGAGATCTTGATATCGATGGAGTGTGGGATTCATTTCTGTTCATCAGAAATGAATCAGAGGTGGGGTGGTCATCTCGATGGAGTGGTCGAGATCTTGATATCGATGGAGTGTGGGATTCATTTCTGTTCATCAGAAATGAATCCCATCACTCCATCGAGTGACCATTGATATGAGTAATTTATGTTGCATTTGCATAAGCGATAAACGTAAAATCTATTTTTAACTTTAAAAAACAACGTCCCCAATGGATTACTTAAAATATTTTAACACGAGTAGTTGAATATTGCCAAAATTCTATATTGAAATGTTTCGATTAAAATGAATTCAATGATTCCAGAATTCGATGTATTAAATCCTTTTAAAATTATTGAGTATATGCGTTTTGGTTATATTAGGCCAAGGGTGGCAACCTATGGCACTTGCGCCAAAAGTAGCGCATTGTATGATTAGAAGTAGCGCACTGAACCCCAGAGAAAATTTTTTAAAAAATTCCTTGTGCAGTTTACCTATTTATATGATATTTATATGTGCGCTTGTTCACTTATAATACAAGAACGGCTGAATGTATTCTTATGAAACAAGTGTTGTTTGTTATGGTATGTACAGTTTACTAAAATATGTATTATTCTTAACTCTGTTTTTATGTATTTTTCTTGTTTTTTTTTGGGTTATTTGTTTTACAGGGTGTTCATATTGTACTCTAGTGTATGTTGAGAGACTCTGTTTTTATGTATTTTTCTTGTTTTTTTTGGGTTATTTGTTTTACAGGGTGTTCATATTGTACTCTAGTGTATGTTGAGAGTAAATAAATCAGCATTAGTATGCAGGAAGGTTTAAAGAATAGATTTTGACTATTAGAAATTGATTTTATATATTGTAATGAACATAAATTACTACTTGATATAAATTCCAAGATGGAAGATTAATGCTATTTGAGCAACCTTATTGGGTTACAGTGACTATGTGTCATGTTAGTTGGCCAATACGATTGGCTTACTATGATCGTGTCGGTGATAATTGAGCAGTCTCATTGGATCATAATGTTCACATGACACCAATTATTAAATTAATGGCGGATATCAAGTCCTTGCTATATATTATTATTTTTTTTATTGAAATAAACTATTAAACTTCACATTTTGTGTTAAAATGATTTAAATTTTTTTTTAATCTTTGTCTAATTTTCTATTGATTACAACTTACATTATAGCTAAAGTTAAACTTTGATTAAGCTTAATGACCAGATGATATTAGAGATATGTGACTATATATATATACACATATAAATCTAACTGTTAAATATATCCATATTATCATATTTTAAAACAGTTAAAAAGGGGTATAAGTTTGTATGGAGCATCTTACTGGTTAGCTAAAAAATGAAAAAATTGACACATGAACGACAAAATGTTGGTCACCATTGTATTAGGCAAATTGTATATAACCACAAGTCATTATATAATAAAAGTCATAAAAATATGTAGGTTATAATGAACAGAAGAAACAGAATAAAAGATTTAAATTAAAAAATAAAAATAAATTAAACTTTTGATTCCCTAAATCATATACTGTATATGCTAATTTATAAATTAATTAACATAAAAATTGATATACCTTAATTAAGCTTTCGTTTCTGAAATTACGACTTTATCAATCCGTTTATTTTTAACAATATCTAATGTAACACAGAAGCATTATTGAATCATATGAAACAATTGTTTCAGTGTTTCAAAAATAAATTTATAAATATTCTCGGAATGATTTTCTTGGTTAGGACCATTATCGGGAACGTCAGCTAATTATCCATTGAGGAATGGAAGGAAAAAAAAAAAAGGCAATAAAAATCCGGAAGTAATCTAACACCGGCTTGCTAGTAGGTCATGTAAAACTCAATTCTTTCGAGTCTTCTATTAATTCGGTTTCCTTATACAAAGTGTAATTACACAAACATACCCACGGTGTAAAAACGTACTCTCGGAGGATTAGCAAATCGTTCCTTGCGTCATTTCCGGTTAATTTTACTTTAACTGCATCACGCGACCGGAAAAAGCAAGGACGTCGTCATCACAATTGATAAAAATGTGTATAAATTTAAAAGTTTAATTTTGAAATTAAGAATTTATAATTCATCATTTACAGCAGATTTTTATCAACTTTTTGCTAAGAACATCTACTTAGAATTATAGAAATTAAAAATGATGCTCAATACGGCACACAATTTTATGTCATTGTTGAACTCTATGTAATGTTTAGTTAAACACATAATAGACACGATGTTTTATTTAAATTGTAAGAAAAACTAAAATCGCAACCTAAAATCATAATTTACTAAAATGTCTTTTGTATTGAAGCAAAAATATTTTGAGTAATAAATCGCCATCTATTAATAATCAAACCTAACAGAAAAATATACACAAATGCAAATCTTACAAAATTTTCAAATTTTGTTAAACGATTTAGTGTTGAACATAGTCATAGTGGTGTTCCTCAACTACAGAATTATCGTAATAAAAAATGTAGGGCCTATATAATATTTTCATTTATCTATATTAGAAACTTATTTATCTAAACCAGGACTGTCCAATTATAATGAACCCGAGGGCCATAGTCTTATTTACTAGAGATATGGAGGGTAGCAGTTTCAAAAAAGGGGGAGGGGCATTGGTACTTGATACAGTATTGTCTCAACAAAAGGAACGCATAAATATAACGCTTTTTGGAAATCAATTTTATTTCCAGATTAATTTAAACCTTATTAAAAAATTATATTTACTAGATTGCATCCGATAAATATGTTAACAAAAAGTTATAAAATATAAACAGTTAAAATATATAAAAATAATGTGTATATACTGTACGTTAATGTATACATAATACGTAATTAAGTTACGTACGGGATTACGTAATACGTAAACGTACGTATACGTAAATTATTTGTTTACGTACGTAAACGTAATAAATAAGTAACGTAATTTACGTTTAAAAACATAATTACGTAAACGTTTAAAAACGTAAATTAGCGTAATTTACGTTTATATATCAGGATATTTCAATGAAAAATGAGTGACTCAGGAAAGCATTATAATTTTTCCATTTAAGTCAATAGTAATTTATAGACCCAAATTCACAAGAATTTGATTTATGAGTATTTTCCAAAAATGCTTTAATTTTGTAAAGTGGAGTTCATCTGTATTAAATATTTTCAGAAAATAAAAATCTAATAACAAAAAATTTCTAATATAAAAAGAGTTGAACAAAACTGTAGAATTTATTATTATTTCTGATTAGAAAATGTTTTCACTTGTTATCTCTTAATTTTTATATTTTGTTTTGATATATGCATACATGGGAGATTTAAAATCTCAAAAAAAACTTATAAGTTTTGTTATACAATGGTGCCTCGCAATTCGACATCCTGCAATTCATCAGTCTTGGAATTCAACAGTTGGGCTTCGCAGGATGGTGCATGTGCGTGTATGGAATTATGTGATGTCATTTGTTATTTGTCAGTTCTTGTTGGGCTGCTTTGGTGTTTGCCATGTTGTTGGTTTTAATTTTCAATTCTGCATTTTTCAGAAAATAAAAAATTTATGCATCTGTAATTATCAAGGTGCACAGCAGTGCGCGGACCAAGTTTGCATGGTGCATTTTATATTTTGAATATTTGCATTTCATGTAAATATACACCCTGTGTATATTTTTATATATGCTTTATATGAAAATATACATAGGGTTTATATTTTCATGTAAATATACACCCTGTGTATGTTTACATGAACCAACTTAAGCCATATTTGCCATATCCATAACTTCACTTCCAATTAAGCTAGTAAACGAAAATTGTATATGTTGTTAAGCTTTATTCTCTCATGATCCTGTAAAAATTTCAAGCTTTAATATCAAAGTGTCTAGGAAATAGAGGCCACAGAAAATCGAGGTGCACAGCAGTGCGTGGACCAAGTTTGCATGGTGCATTTTATATTTTGAATATTTGCATTTCATGTAAATATACACCCTGTGTATATTTTTATATATGCTTTATATGAAAATATACATAGGGTTTATATTTTCATGTAAATATACACCCTGTGTATGTTTACATGAACCAACTTAAGCCATATTTGCCATATCCATAACTTCACTTCCAATTAAGCTAGTAAACGAAAATTGTATATGTTGTTAAGCTTTATTCTCTCATGATCCTGTAAAAATTTCAAGCTTTAATATCAAAGTGTCTAGGAAATAGAGGCCACAGAAAATCGCAAATTTGGGCATTTGACTTATTCGTCAAAATTATATAGTGCTTCCCGTAAATGTAGAAACTTGAAATTTAGTACAAGTATAGGTCTTAGAATACAAGTAAAGGAAAAATTCTGAAAATGCCAATTTTTCAATTATTTTGTGACTTATTTACTTCACTGCAAGTGATTGAGTGTGTCACGTCACATCTGGCAGTGCAGCATAGCCTATATAGAAATCTTTTTTAATGAATATATATATATATATGCATTCATTACATTAATGAATATATGCATATAAAAAACAAGATATAATTAAAATAGTAAAAAAATATTTATACTTTTTACTATTTTAATTATATTTACATAAGCTTGGCCACATTTTATTCTCATGTAGCCAAGCTTATGTTAGCATTCTCCAGAGTTAAAATGCTAAGTGGAGTTAATCTAATCAACTTTGACCTTAGCCAAATCAAAGCACAAGAAACTGCAATTGTACAATATAATGGACTCAGATCTTTGTACTGTTCTGACTTGGAGAAACTTACATTAAAAACAAAGAAAAGTAGAACTAGAAAACTTAGGGATCGTAGTGGGCTCTACGACCCAATGATGAAGACATACAAGAAAATAAAGTTGTCAAACAAAAAAGTGGCACTGAAATGCAAATGCAACACGAAATAGAATCAAGATACAAGAAAAAGAAATTTTAAATAAGCCCATTTATTCATAAATATTCAGTGTGATCTCTTCAGTCATTTACCTGGTAAGTTTTACAATTTTATTAAGTTATTTAGCATGTTTGTTTCACATAATAACTTAACAAAAAGTATTGATATCTCACCAAAAACATAAATGTGAAAAAAGACCAAGTTCTCTAGCTCAGATTACTATTTATTTAGCATATTTATTCAATATAACAACTTAGCAAAAAAGTATTGAGATCCCATTAAAAACAGAAATGTGAAAAAAAGGGGTCAAGTTCTATTCTACCAGTTTGTTTGGCCACCAAAAGAGAAGAGATCTAAAACAAGTGCCAAGTTCCATTCCAACCCCAATGTCGAAAAATGAGATTTAAATTCTGAAATAAATTGAATACAGTGTCACTTTTAGGCTTTTACTTAGCAAGTTTTACAGTTATTAAGTTACTACCCAGTTATCATAGATATTAAAACTTGCCAAGTAAAAGCCTGAAGATGTGACACTATTGAATTTATATCAGTATTTAAATCTCATTTTTCGACATTGGGGTTGGTTTGGAATTTGACACCTGTTTTAGATCTCTTCTTTTTTGGTGACCAAGCAAACTGGTAGATTAGAACTTGGCCCCCTTTTTACATTTTTGTTTTTGATAGGATTATTATTTTCTTGAGTGAAATTTAGGGATAGGTTCAAAGAGAAGTGAACAGAGAAATAATTTAGGAAAGAAGAAAACTTGATTGAGAATAGATAATGTGCAGAAAGATAGAATAATTACAGATGTAGCTCAAAAGTATGGCATTCCTAGGACAACTTGGCAATGTTTTATAATAAAGAGAGATTATGAATGCTAGGGTGTCTGCTGGAGCAATGAATATTTCTGACTAAGAATAGATCTTTTATTAATGAAGAGATGGAAAAGCTGCTTCTCACCTGAATTAGATAAAGAGAAATGAAGGGAGATCCAATAACTCAGCCTATGAGAAGGCTAGGCTAATTTTCAAAGAATTGCAGAAAAAAATTCAGGATACACCTCAGATCAAATTGAGGAATGTAAAGCAAGTCGAGGCTGATTTCAGATTTAAAAGTAGAAAGGTAGCCTTTATTCCAACATAAAAGTGCTAATGAATTGAGTGTATTGTGCATAAAATAGTGAATTTTATAATATAGTGTGTTATGGAATAATAAAATATGTATAGTAAAGTAAATAATATAGTGTACTTCTCTCATATCTCTCATTAGAGGGAGTGGATGGGAAGTCCGACAACAAATTAATCTATTTTCCATAGTCTTATATGGGAAATGTTGTTCTGCAATTTGACATTAGTTTGGCGATGCATTAGGGTCAAATTGCAAGATACCACCCGTAGTAGTTTAGAAATTTCCTTCTTGATAATAATAATTGTTCAAAGTTTTAATTTTATTATAAAATAAAATAGCCTAGGTTAAATAGTTTAATCTTAAAATTCTGTAACATTTTACAGAATGATATAAATGCTTAAATAATTTAATATTTTTTTGCATATTTTTGTAATATATTTTCTATCATCTATCATTTTATAAAATATATTAATTTGATTTGATCAAGATTTAAATCAAATTAATATAAAGAAATTAAACAATCATAATTCTTTTTATAATAATATAACAGCCAATAAAAATCATTTGCTTTAAATATCAATACAATTTGAATGATATCAATTTAAAATTTACTGAAAATATTCATTAGAATTGTTTGGATGATATGCAAAATCAGATTTATAGTTGTTTAATGATTTAGTTTTCATCTTTTATAGAAAATTATTTGAAACAAAATTATTTTAGATATATACTCAGAAAAATTTTGCTCTAATAATTATCATAATGTTTTCAGCATTTCAAAGAAAAATTAAAAAAATTTTGCCAATGCATGAAAATTCTGGAATATCAAGTAGAAACATTAAGTTTCTACAAATTAAAAAAAATGTCAAATATTTCAAATTAATTTATAGTTTAAAAAATTTTAATATCTTATAAAAATTTGATGAATTTTAAATAACATTAAAATTACTCTTAAGTATATGACAAAATAATAAAAATATATACCCTGGAAGAAGTGCTAGTCATAGCTTTAAAATATCTAGATTGTGTTTTCTGCAGAAGAACCTTTCCTTCTGCTTGTGCAAGAATTAAAGCATCTGCCCATCTCTTATTCATTATACAAAGTTCCACTGCTTCTTTAATATTTCCAATTAAAAGAACTTGATTTAGTAAATCTTCATCAGAATCTAAGTAAAAATAAGAGAAATTAGTAATTTAATGAATAAATTTTATTAATAAGCAATTTTAATTGATTTTTAAATAACCTTCATCACAAGTGATCATAAATGGGGAATCATCAATTTCTTTTCCTTCAGATGCAATCATTTCAAATACATTTGAATTTTCAAGATTCAATTCAGTTTCTTCTGTAACCTAGATAATTGTATTTTGATTAAATCTTAATTCATTATGATTTCAGCAGTAAATTCAAATATTTCCAATGACTATGATTAAAAAATAATTCTAAATTAATATAATATCTGAAGAATTAATCTTCTACATAGCTTCAGTGGTCTTGTAGTTAGGACATTGGGATGGTAACCCAAAAGGTCGTCAGGCTGAGGCAGATTTTTTCTTCAGATTAAACTAATATTTTTTAGTTAATTTATCATTAATTCATAGATGATGCGATTCTTTGATTTAATCATCAGTATATTTAACTTTGTATTTAGGTAGTATATATTGTAACAAAGTTTTTTCGCTTTTCTTTGTAGACCTGCCTTTTTATTACCACATTTTATATTGCAATATTTTAAACAATACCCAATATCTATTTATAAAATTAATCTATAAATCTTAAAATATATATACAAGTAGTCATGATTTAAAATATGCATTTCGGCCAATAACCCCCTCTTCAGTTTCAATTCCACGTTAACTGCAAAACTTTTTAAATAATATTTAGCTAACGAAATTTACATATATAGAATTTAAAATTACAATTTACCTTGTATTCTTTCTCCTTTAAATATATATTCAAATAATAAATGTAAAAGTTTTTGAAGTAACATGAAATTGAGAATGAAGAGAGCATTATTCGCAAAATGCTTATCTTAAAATCATGACTACTTGTGTTATATTTTAAGATTTATAGATTAATTTTATAAATAAATATTGGGTATTGTCTAAAATGTTGCAATAAAAAGTGTGATAATAAAAAGGCAGGTTTACAAAGTAAAGCCTAAAAGAACTTTTGTCATTAGTACATTTATTAATTACAAGATGGTGGTGGGATTAGTTTAAATTCTTTCAAATTATTAAAATTCCATTAAATATATCAAGGAATTACCATATTACTTCGAATTTAAGCTGCACTTTTTATTCAAATTTTTAAGACGTAAAAAAATACAAGAAATTATAATACAACATAAAGCAACCAAAGAAGAGCCATTGATTAACACAACCATTTTTCAGACTCCCCTAAAAAACAACAAAGTCATTTAACCAATTAAACAAATGGCACTTAATAATCATACATCAAATAACCTCAAAACTAACTAACAATAACTAAGCATCACTTATTACAAATTCCTCAAATGAAATACAGTTTATCTGCATATTTTACAATAGATGTTAAAAATAAATCATTACAATCATAATATTGACTCAAAACTCTTTTTAATTTATTATAATCACGTACACTTTTTATGTCATCACGAAGATTATTTCCATTATTCATTAATGAAGATTATTCATTAAAATTGCAGATTGTATCCCACCCAAGTAAAAAGAAATGGATCCAGTTGGAAGCGCATGGATAATGAAATACCAACTCAGATGACAATTGTCCTATTTTAAAAAAATGAATAAAATTTGGGATAAAACGGAATCATCATTTGTCTACCATGGTCTATCATTAATAATTTATTCTAGTTTATTTATTCTCTTAGCATTGATGTTTAACACAATGAACATCTACAAAAGTTAACAATATTGAAATCATAGAAACTTCAATTGTTTTTATATTGTATTGTCAAACATTAGATGTAGTACTTCGTAAAAAGAAAGAAAGAAATTTGACTTCACTTATTTTTGATATTATTGAAGAAAATAATAAAACAATATACTATAGATCTATTTTATCTTTTCTATTATATTTAGTAATTTCGGTAATATTTGATTATATAATATTATCTGAAAATGATAACTAAACTAATAAGTTCATTCTGATGTTTTTCAATAACATCAATATATTTTATTATTGTTAGTATTTATTACTTATATTTGCTGAAGAATCTTACTTATCTCTCCCAATGCAGCGGTTCTCAATCTTTGTTCACTTTGTTCCCTTGGTAGCCCATTTTCATAAACTGATTAATACAGTAACAAGTACAGTAATACAGTACAAAATTAATACAGTATTAGCAAAATGTTTGTGATTAATATACCGTATTACTTCAAATTTAAGCCGCACTTTTTATTCAAATTTTTAAGACGTAAAATTTGGGTGTGGCTTAAATTCAAACAGAATATTTTAACATCTTATTTTTCTCGATCACCTACTCCCAACGTTCGGGTTTTTGCTTTAGCGCTACGCTTGCGCATAGTATTACGTTTATAACAGTTTATTCGGTGGTCCCCCTTTCGTACTTTTTTGATTTAATCCAGTTTCTGTTTGATAGTAGCTTGTAGAATCGCATGGTATCTGGCCATATTTTAATTATAAGAAAAATCACGAATTACTATAATGCTGTTTATAACAGCTGATAGAAACTTGCCACTTTTTATTATTTTAAACAAAAAACTGTACTCAAGGAAAATTTTCCTAAGGGTGGTATAATTCGAGCACAAAAGAATGCAGTTTGCGAAATTCTGTTGTCGGACTGACAACAGAATTTCATCAATTCTGTTGTCAATCCGACAACAGAATTGATGAAAGATTGATTAGAACATGTTTGGGAGAAGATACCTGGTTCTATTTGAAAAAAAACGAAAGTCATTAGTATATCTGAAGATTCTCAATACATTAGGTAGCTTATTATGTAAATTAGTACCTACTGGATTGACAACAGAATTGATGAAAGATTGATTAGAACATGTTTGGGAGAAGATACCTGGTTCTATTTGAAAAAAAACGAAAGTCATTAGTATATCTGAAGATTCTCAATACATTAGGTAGCTTATTATGTAAATTAGTACCTATTTAAGTAAATAAAAATGTTTCTTATTTTTCAATACCTATTATAAAATCATTTTTTATTTTTTCCAATTTTAAAATCCTACTGCGGCTTAAATTCGAAGTAATACAGTATATAATATAATACAGTATATTTTCCATCATTATTCAATATTTTTCTCATACCCCAGGTTGAGAAACGCTGTCCTAATGAATTGAATTCCGATTTGATCAGAAAGCGAAAATACACACCATATATTTAACTATTGATAGAATACTCTAATATATAATAATAATAATCTAATATTCAATCTTTCCCAAGACTGTTTTATTGGGGATACTTCAAATCAGTATTCTTTATAGAAACATCAGCAGTAGTAATCTGCATTATTCGAACATAGCCTTAGATTTATTATTCTTTTGTTAGTATCGTTTCGTAATAAAGAATTTAATATGAAACGAGCGACTGGAACATGAAACGAAGCGACTAACAATTAAGTCGCTCTGTTTCATGTTGCGTTAAATTTTTCAGAAAAATATCATCGATTCAAATCGATATACAGTCAAACCTCTTTAAGCCGCCACCATCGGTTCGAAGGTCCTCTCTGGCGGTTCCAATAGAATCATTATTCATCAATTATCATTTCTCTTTCTTCTCTTATCAAAAATAGTTATTTATCAATTGATCTAGAATAACAGATGATCTAAAGAAAGCAATCACACTCTCCAACAATCGGGATTTTGCTTTACACTCTATACATGCATATAGTATTAAGGCTGTTTATAAGTTTATTTGCTGGTCCCCCATTCTTACTGTTCTGATTTAGTCCAGTTGCTGTTTGATAGTAGCTGTGTAGAATCATGTCGTATCTGGCCATATTTTAATTGTAAGAAAAATCAGGAATTACTATAATGTTGTTTATAACTGCCGATGAAAACAAATTGCCACCTTTTATTATTTTAAATAAAAAAAAAAACTGTAACCAAGGAAAATTTTTCTAAGGATGTTATAATTCAAGCACAAAAAAATGCATGGATGACAACAGAATTGAAGAAAGATTGATTAGAACATGTTTGGGAGAAGAGACCTGGCGATATTTTTAAAAAACAAAGGCGATAGTACAGTAACCGCCAGATATTGGAATCACTGGTTAATAGAATCAGCCGTGTAATAGAATCAAATTTAGTAGAACGGAAACAAATCAGCAAATTCAATGCTTTTATTTTCTTTTATTAGAATCATGTTTTCGGTTTATGGAATCAACCTAGTCCATTAGCAGAAAAAAAATCACCCAACAAACACTCTAATATAGCCCTATCGATTCTTAATCGACAGGAATTTTCGACAGCAAACAACTCTCCAATCAAATTAAACTTAAAAATTTTTGGTTACGAACAATTCGTTACTGTTGAGAGAATAAAAATAAAGGGAAGAGAGTTTTCTCAGGGGGCGCTGGAGGTCAGCTAGTGTCCGGAGCAATTTCAATTTTGGTTTTGATTTTATTATTATTGTGCTGTACTGTATTATTGTACTGTACCTAATTTTGGTTACGAATTGTTCGTAACCAAAAATTTTTAAGTTTAATTTGGAAGTCATTTGCGATGACTTCCAAACGCAAAGATGTGACTTTAGACGAAAAGGTAAAAATTTTGCGAAGATACGAGGGATTAAATTTAATATCGCAACGAGATGCAGCAGCAAAATTAGGACCAAAATTAGTAATTTTTTGAAAATAATTTGAATCAAACAAAAATAATTTTGAATTTCAGAGCCACTTTTAGTAATTTATTTTAAACAATAAAACAGTTTTTAATAAATATCAATCTTTAAAACTGCATTTTACAATACATGGAAACTCAAATAGTACAGTTAAAAAATATAATTGTGAATCTACTGGACACTTAGCATATTAAAACTGCAAATAAAATGGTGGATTTTGATACAAAATATCTTATAAACAATATTTATTTCAGAAGTGAAATATAATATGTTTTTTATTTTTTGTATTGTTGATATTTTAAATATAGTTTGCTTTATAATTGAATTTTTATATTATTTTTATTCTAGATATACAATCAAATTTGAGTAATTTTCCATTTCTATAAACCAAATTGACAACTAGGTCCTAAATTAAAATAAAATAAAACTGAACTAGCTTATAAAGGTCCTATAAGCTAGTTTAGTTTTTTTATTTCATTTCTATTTCTATCAAAAATAGTAAAAAAAGACAGAATAATTAAGTAAATCACTAAATTCATGGCATTTTAAAATAAAGAAAATATGATATTTTGTTAATTATACAAAATAAAATACAAAATAATTAATAATTATTATTTGATGTGAAACTTTGTTGAGCTATAATTATTTTATATTATTTTAAATTTGTATATTAACTTACAAGGGAATAACTACATTAATACTTTTGTGAAACTGACATAATTCCTGTGATTAGTTATATAAATGTTTAAATAACAGAATTCTGTTTATAATTTGAAAATATATTAAACACACATAATTCAAAAATCTCTTGCTTTAAATACCGATAATAACATAAAATAGCCCTCCAAGCAAGGTATAAACAAAGTTTTAATTATCTATAAAGTTTTTGGACCAGATTAAAGTCCATCTTCAGTAGTACGTTAGAAATCTACCTTGGGTAGATTTCTAACGTACTACTGAAGATGGATTTTAATCTGGTCCGAAAACGTTATAGATAATTAAAACTTTGTTTATACCTTGTTTGGAGGGCTATTTTATGTTATTATAGGAAAATATATTATTTATATTAAATTATCATTTCTCTTTCCAATAGAATCATTATTCATCAATTATCATTTCTCTTTCTTCTCTTATCAAAAATAGTTATTTATCAATTGATCTAGAATAACAGATGATCTAAAGAAAGCAATCACATTAGAATTTGCAAACATCAGAGAAAATGTGGAATGTAAAAAGATCATGAATCATCCAAACAAACTGATCAAAAGAAAATGGTAGTAATTCAAACAAATTCTATTTTAGTACACAATAAACTTACTATGGCATGAGTTTCGGTATATTTTGATTATTATATTAAAAGTAAAAACTGAAATTTATTTCAACTGAAACTGAACTATTTTTTCTAATTGGCATTTTAAAAAACAAATGGAAATAACCTTTTTGTTTACATCTGTATATTAAATAATTGAAGTTTATAAAACAGATTTCAAAATTCAAGTGAATATAAGCAAAGTCAACTATCTATTTATAAAATAGCACTTTCTGCAGTAAACATTCAAAAACATTATTTTATTAAATAGAAATGATTTCAATACCATCATCAGCTATATGTATGGTGACAGTATTTTTTTGAAGAAAATAAAGGACAAATCAGAAAATGTTTCATAATAAGAAAAAGCAGGTTCTGATTATTTGTTTCACTAAAACTGAAAAGCCATATAACATTTATTATAAAATATAATAAATAACACAACGTTTTAAACAATCATATTATTACTTTAAAAAATTAATTTTGATATTTTTCTCAATGAAATTTTTTTTAATAAAATCAGGTTGTGTTTTAAAAATTCATAAAATTCTATACACATCATGTTGAAATTGTATTTGGTACAAATACATGATTCCAACATCTAAACTTTTAATTAAGTTTTTTCAATGGTTGGTATATTATTCACTAATGAAAATACCCATTCAGTGGGGACATTAGATGTGGGGAGACAGAAGCAAAATTCAGAGATTTTTAAAATGTTTTTAAATGATATATTTAAAAACATTTTTACTTTGTGAAATATTTTAAAATTCTAACCCATCTACATTGGCAGGACTCATCATTTTGTACATTCTTTGATTTTTTCACAGATGATAACACAAATATTACACTCATATTTCTGTGCACAACAGATTGTGCACAGAAATATGAGTGTAATATTTGTTTTATCATCTGTGAAAAAATCAAAAAATGTTACAAAATGATGAGTCCTGCCAATGTATTTGTATATTAGTAACTTATCTGAAAAATCTAGCTTGGGAAGTTATTTGTAGATTTATTAGTCTGGAAAACTATTATTAACATTTAAATATCTAATGTATTACAGATTAACTTACGATAAACTTTAGCACAAGGAGGAGTGAGCTAAAAAGCAACGTTTATTATACTGTAGTAAAAAAGCTTTCGATATACAATGATATCATCTTCAGTTACAAATATATTAGAACAGTCTTTTTTTTTTTTTTAATGCATTTGTAACTGAAGATGATATCGTTGTATATCAAAAGCATTTTTACTACAGTATAATAAACATTGTTTTTTACCTCACTGCTCCTTGTGCTTAAGTTTATCGTAAGTTTAATATGACGTGTTTCAAGCAGTTTTAAATTTCTTCAAATTTTATTACAGATTAATTTAAATATTTCAAATATAATTAGTAAATAAATGAAAAATAGAAATGCTAGCTAATGATTCCAAATGTTTTAATCATTAACAATTATTTTATAATATGTGATAATATTAATATCAGAGAAATTAATACATTTATCATTTTTATTAAAATACTATTTTTCAACAAATAAAATAAAAAATTAATTATTATTATATATTCATCCATAAAACTTACATTTAATGATGATATCTGACTAGTTAGACTATTTGATTCATAACTGTTTTTACTTTCATTTTGATCCTTAGATTTTAAAATTTTAGTTATCTGGAAAATTAAAGTTACATGTATATCAGAACCACAAGGTAAAAAATTCATAAATGATTTATTTTATTACATCAGAACATAACTGAAACATACTTGACTAGATATATTTTCAGGATTATATCCAAGTAAATTTATCATCTTTGTTCGTGGTGAAGAGTTAAACATAACCTATATGTTAAAATATTAATTTTGAATAATAAATAAATAAAATAAACAATTTTTAACTATATAACTAAATGAACCTGTAAAAAATTCCAAATCATTTTTTCTTGTTTGTCAGAACTTTCATTTAATTTAGTTTGGCAAAATTCATTGATTGTATCTGTAGTTAAAGCTGTTTCAAGTTTAGTTGCTCGATTTATCAATTCTAATTCAGTGACCACATTACTGACATAAATAAGATTTTGAAATGATTGCTGTCCAGATTGCTTTTTCTGATGTGTAAATGTGATTAATTTTCCACCAAACTGAAAAATTCAAGATCCACATTATTTATCACCCATTTATTTTGAAATCAATAAAATTAATGCTTCTTACACCAAATTTTGCTCCAACAGGGCATTTCAACCACTTTGGAGGATTTCTAAGATAAACTGAAACTTGTCGTGTGGCATTTGGTGGGATATGTGGTTGGACAAAAGCATCTGATCCTGGAAATGACTCTGCTATCTGAAAAAAAATTTATATATATTCTTTATTATATGTAAAAAACTATAAATAAGCTCACATGTATAAAGCTTAAAAAAAGCTAAAAGATTCTTTAAATTTTTTTTGCAATTGTATAATAATTATTAAATATATATATAAATCAGAGAAAGAGATGATATTTTATTAATTTCCATAAGATCAGGCAAAGAATAAAACATACTAAAGACACCTTGATATTCTGATAAATGAAAATTCGATTAATTCAAATTCATATCACAATAATAAACAACACTAATAAACAGTATTTACATAGGAACTAGAAAAATGTAATTTTATTATATTCCAAGTGTTGTTTAGTAATATTATTTAACTTTGTAATATATCAGTATGAACAATGGTTATATATAAAATATAGCATATTCATATTGTCAATAAACATAACAGTAACTAAAATTATAATAACAAGCTTCCACAAATTTTCATATGATTAGACTGTAATTAATTATATAGAAATAAATTTACACAAAACTTATTTTTATACTTTATTTATTTAGTTTATTTTGAATGAGAAGAAAAACATATTAAATTAACTAAACTAAAGAGACATATCAACCATTATTTATTAAAGCTGACACTAAAGAACCCTGGTGTTACAAAATGGCTGCCTTCATGCTCTTTTAAGAAGGGTTAAAACACACCTGCTCCTCTCAAGCCAATATAAACGAAGAACTGGAATGGATAACATCTCAAGCAGTTAAACATGGTTACATAAACAAAATTACATTATGTCTTTGGCAAAAAATTTATAAAGATCCATCTACATCGAATAAAATTAAAAAAGAAAGAGAGATCAGAAAAACTTGCACACTAGACATAAATGATGTCACCCCTTGTTTTAGAAGAAAAATAGAAATAATTACTGGCTTTAAGGTTACATTTATTAGATTGAACACCTTCTTTAATAAAATCTGCAAAGATAAAGATAAATTAAATCCTTATTCTCTACAAAGAGTGCATGAAATTCCATTTCATGATAAAGTTACAACACACATATACAGTGTTTGATCAGTTAATGAACTGTTTGGATACTGAACACTTTCCAAAAGATTTTTTCTGTTCAGAAAACAAACATTTCACAGATCAAATTGTGAGACCCATGGACTGATGGAATAACAGGTCAGCCAGATGGCCACATGGTAAAGTTGTGGCTTACCATCCTGAAGGATCTGGATCCCATGCCTCCAATTTTTCAGGAGGAATCTGGCCTGGCCCATTGAACCTCATCCTTCAACCATCCGGTTAACACCTGGGTGTTGGCCAACCTGTGATGAGCTCTATAAGAGGCCGCAGCCAGATAAAAATATCTCACGAGGATATGGCGGCTTAACTAACCTAACGGAATGACAGGCTTAAGCCTTGCACATTCATGGACTTACAGGTAAGGATGGGAAAACAGTAGTTTTTCCCGATTAAAATGAACTCAGAGACAAAACAAATCAAAGATTTATTAAAGAAGGTAAGAGAGATTTTACAATTTTTTGGTCTTAGAATGGCACTCATACCAGGTTGAGGTCAATAGGCTTGGGGATCTCTACAACAATGCAATTAATCACTTCCGAAAAATCCTGAAGAAGAGAGAAAAGCAATTTACATTGGACAGATTCTTTAATGGAAAATAAACATAATAGATGAAAATGTTATGTATGTATATATTATGGTTATTACATATAAATAAACGTAATAAGAAAATATGTATATATTATTGTTATTACATATAAATAAACATAGTAAGAAATTACATAATTTTTTATTTATGTTTTTTTGGGTCTCCGGAACGAATTAATAGATCGGATATATATTATTTTTATTACATATAAATAAATGTAGTAAGAAATTATATTGGAAAATAAACATAATAGATTAAAATGTTATGTATGTAAATATTATTGTTATTACATATAAATAAACATAGTAAGAAATTACATAATTTATTTATTTATTTTTTTGGGTCTCCAGAACAAATTAATCAAATTCCCATATAAACCTATGGTAAATCAAGATCAGTTAACAAATAATTTGAATAACGAGCATTGTCTTTGAACAGATTATGTTCATTAACTGATCACCCACTTTATAAGGTTTACAGCGAGATTGCTACATAAGAGGTTACCAGAGAACAAATACAGTATCGAAACTGGTGCAGTAACAACAACTTTACTGCAGAGAGCACTGGTAAATAAGCTAGATATAAGATGGAATGATGCTAAATTATTAAGGACGGAAACTAATCCAAAAAGAGATAAATAATTAAAGCCTCTGCAATTCTGAGAGAAAAAGAAAAGTAACATCAAACAGATTAATAGAGTATTGGCAATAAGCAGTGCTTGGCAATGGTGCCTGAATTAAGGAGAATTAGATAACTTTTGCTTTGTATATAAATATGAAGAATTGTTGCTGAAAATTGTTACAGTAGGCACCCTCTTAACCGGCCTTGGTCCAACTGACTGTCAGTGACTGCCGTATGAGTCATTTTGTTAGCAAATTGACTTATATGACAGTCACCGCCTATCACGATGTGACTGTCTCTACCCTCCAGGTATTTATTAATTGCTCTATTTATTTGAGCAGTGGACGTTGTTATTGCTTTGTGTAAGCACTGTACATGGTTACTTCTCAGTTACTATAATTCAGTCTGTGAAAAAATTTCGTTGGAAAAATAGCGAGTTTGCTTAAATTAAAATATAGTGAGTCAGTGTGTATTAGTGTTCTGTGATTTTTTCCTGCTTATCTTGTGATGTATATATGTATTGTATTCCATATAGTATACTGTATATGTAATTCGGTTTAACTGGCCATTTCGTTATCCGGCCAAGGGTTCAGTCCCATGGTGGCCGGTTAGAGGGCGCCTACTCTATTTTGTTAATTACATTATATGTATATATAGTTATAAGTTTAATATGTTAGTTTGTATGTTAATTGTAAGTTAATAATAAGATTTATATATATTTTTTATGTTAAAACATACAATATAATTTAAGTACATATGTACTTGGATGTTTAGATTTTGTTACTATAACTACTACTCTTTAGAATGCTTGATGGTATGTGCTCATTTTGGTTTTTAATGTAACTGATGAGGATAATTCAGAGAAAACTACTTGCTTTGAACTATATACAAGTCAAAATAGCACTACTAGCAAGCACAAACAAATTTATTATGGTATAAAAATTTTTATAATATTATGGTAGAGATGGTATTTAACTAAATGTATAGTACTGAAGAAAGACCGCAGAAAGGTCCAAAAACGTTATGTAAAGGATTTGAGAGGGAGAGAATTGTTTCCGAGACCGACGACTTACCTGCTTGTGCTGAAATGGAGGCCGCCATGTTTGTAGCCCAGACTGAATGGAACTGTTTTTCTATTGGCAGAAATAATTTATTTTGTAACGGAATTGCCTTTAATAATTTTGTATTATTTTATATTTACAGCTTAATTCTTTTCATTCAATTAATACTTTGTTTGGTAATTATGTTTTGTAAAGTAATATGTAAATGCCGACCCTATAAGTATGATGGCGGTGGTGGAGAAGAGACCTGTTCGGCTGGACCTCGACGAGTGGTGGTACTTAACTTCGATGTTACTGTGGACTGTCGTATTGTTTCGTCCTTGTCTGTGGAGAACTGTAAGCAACCGTCATTTATTATTGATTCCAATTTTGAAGTGCTTCAGGAAGTACCGCTTGAGGGGTCGACGTTATAATAGAGTTACTGATTGTCTGAAGTTAAGACATCATTATTTTGTAAGTTATAGTTTATTTTATTGTCAAATAAAAGAAGTGGATTCAATGGAGTTCCGTATAGTTCCTTCCATACAAGGGTTTACAATAGACGTAATTTTGACTGGGCATTTGACAGTAAATATTCAGGCATCGACTAGCGTGGGGGTTGGGGTCACGAACCCTACAGTTATACCATAATAAATTTCTTTGTGCTTGCTGGTAGTGCTGTTTTGATTTGTATACTGATAAGGATTTTAATAAAAATCAAAAGCATTTCTATAATTATTTGAGTAGATATATAATTTATTTGCACATATGATTAATTTTCCTACCATAATGCTGTTTGTGTATTGTTTAAATTTATCTGGCAGTGTACATAAGAAAAATGTGGAGATGAAATTTCTGTGCTTAAATTATTATCTAATGCCAATCATTCTGAAATATTTTCTAACACTAGTCTGTAATTGAATAAAATGTCTTACAAGGGACCTTCACAATTTTGTGAATTTGATTACTGAAAATGCATAGCATCAATTGATAGAGCACCTTAAGAAATCTCTAAATAGACAACATTTATTGGCAGACTACTGATGAAACACATTAGTTAATCTATTAATAACTAATAAAATTACATTGGTACAACTATCACCTTACCAAAGCACGGCGAAAGTGGTACACATCGAAAGGGGGCCGAAGCATGCAAAAAATCCCTAGTGAACCAAGGATCAAAGATCAAACGTTTACAAGATATAGACCTGCAAAGTTCCATTTATTGCAAATGGCGCATGCAGTTTGACGTTGTGCGTGCCTCGCTGAGGTCTGCAACGCAATGCGCCCCCGTTCCCGTGCTGCACTACCTATGCTGCCTATGCGCCTCTATCTCGTAAACATGGTACACATCAAAAGGGGGGCCGAAACACGCAAAAAATCCCTAATGGACCAGGGGTCAAAGGTGAAACGTTTATGAGATACAGAGGCATATAGGAGGCATAGGTAGTGCAGCACGGGAACAGGACACATTGCGTCGCAGACCTCAGCGAGGCAGGCACAACGTCAAACTGCATGTGCCATTTGCAATAAACGGAACTTTGTGGGTCTATATCTCGTAAATGTTTGATCTTTGACCCTTGGTTCACTAGGGATTTTTTGCATGCTTCAGCCCCCTTTCGATGTGTACCACTTTCGCTGTGCTTCGATAAGACAACAATTGTACAAATGTAATTTTATTACATAATTACAAAATGGCGCCGTAGTATGTACAGCTCAGTTCAATGAGGTTTTCACCTCGAAGGGGCAGGAACGGCTATCGGGCAATACTCAATCGGAGACAGATTAGTCACTACAGCACCGTGCATCACCATTTGCTCATCGGATGATTCCATTTCGCCGTATCCAACGCAACGAGGTATTAACGTAAAAGTCGAGCAATATCGTTTGTTATGTAATAAAGCAATTAAAACCGAAACTTACGATTTATTAATGTTACCTGCATCCATACTAATATTAATGTAAGGAAAAATCACTAATATCTTACGAAAAGTTTGTGAAGAAGTAAGTGATAAGCAAATAGTCTGCTTGTGGAATAAAGCGATAGTAAAAATTAGAATACAATTTCGTAGTTTTGATATTCTTTCAAATATGCCTAAACCAGTTCCTAAAAACATCCGGTTATTGATAATAAAAAACAGAGAAGAAGGAAAAAGCATTAAAGAAATTGCAAAAATATTTGATATTACTACCAGAACAGTTTTAAACATCCTAAGACATACTAGGGAAAGAGGAACAGTTTCACCGATGAAGGCAAAAGGTCGCGCTCGAATTACCACCGCAGATGAAGATTCCGAAATACAAAGAAGTAGCGAAAGAGATCCTTACAAGAGTGCGAGCAGAATAAAGGCAGAGCTCTCTTTGAATGCATCAGTTGAAACAGTTAAAAGAAGGTATGTAATATATATAAATAATTTATAAATAGTAGGATATACTTTAAATGTTTTGAGTGAAATCTTTACGGATGTATGAGTTTTAGCTGTTAAACCTACCGGTGCACACAATGAGGTTTAGCTGATATATAATATTATCCTGTTATCCATAAGTTCGCGGAAGCGGTATAAATATCGGGCTTTTTTACTTCTGAAATTGATGTTTATTGAATTTTAGAAATTTTAAAGTATCATTGTAAGTAACCAACCAACCCATAATTTTAATATTCAAGTTCGATATGTTTGACTGGCGAGATAAAAGCATAAAGACCACAAAGGATATATGTAGGATTTGTATCTCAATCCAATAACAATGCACAACTCAACGAAAAATGTATTTCGATTGCACTTCGCAACAACAAAAAGGGCATTTCTCTCTTCATGTTCTTCAGCAAAAAAACAAACTTTCGTCGAAAAAACTTGGGTTGTTAACTCTATATTATAGATTACGGCAATTTAATCTGCCTGGAAGAAGAGCTGCCAAAAAACAAATTCTAACACCACGGAATATGATAGATCGTGTTGGATTTGCTTACCAGTACCAGAATTGGGACAGTGAGAACTGGAGTGAAGTTGTTTTTAGTGACGAAAAAGCCTTCTGCAGCGACGCAGTTGGAAGTGTGTGGGTACACAGACCTCGCGGGAAACGGTTCGAAGAAAAATACGTATACCCGCAAAGAAAAAGTGGCAGATTTTCTGTAGGTAAGTTTTGGAAACTACGATATTTATATAACAACAACTATAAGAAAAAAACTAATTCCTCATAAAAACGTTATATAACATGGTATCAAAATGATATAAACAATTTATTAGGGGGAACAAATTTCGTGATATCACTATAATTTATTTTTTTCCTTATTCTTTATTAAAGTAGATGCTATGTGCAAACAGAATCATTGATTTGTCCAATATCTTTCATTTTATAAGTATTTTTTGTTATTGGATAGTTTATTTACATAAAATAACAGCTGAAGAGATCTAACTGATACGCAATTCCTGTTCGACTAATTATAAATTCTCCAATGACATATCAAATTGCTCTGGAGAAGACAAGTAAACACATTTATTGGTCGGAAGCCCTCTAATCACAGTAGACGAGGAGGTGTAGCTTTGGAAACGATATCCTTAAGAATGATCGACAGGTTTTTGAATTTTTCCGATTCATATCTGAAAATATCCAATTTTAACATAAGCATACCTGTATTTTCTTTATTATATGTCTTACTAGATAAAGTGATGATACTTCAACACAAATTTTCCCTACCAGTTTTACATCAAATTTCTTCGCTTTAATTGCCCTCTAAAAGTTTACGAGGGTCGCTGCAGCTATTAATCTATTTTTATGAATTAATGCATGAATTAATAACTGAAATGTTTATTTTCAGGTGTGTGGGGCTGGATGACCGCCGCCGGACCGGGAGAATTAGTTCGTATTGAGGGCCATTTAACTTCTTCACAATATGTGAATATTTTACAAAACTCTTTCCTTCCGTCCGTAAAGATGTTATTTGGAACAGAAATCATATATTTCGTGCAGGATCGCTCGCCCATCCATACGTCTAGATTAACAGTAAACTATTTGTCTGAAACTCAATTAAAAGTAATAAATTGGCCTGGTAGAGCACCTGATTTGAATCCAATGGAAAATCTATGGGCAGAAATGGCCAAAAATGTAGACCCTGGAAACTGCCATACCCCGGATGAATTGTGGGAGAATATCTGCATTTCTTGGAACGAAATCAGAAAAACTAGTAAATGTGAAGTGATAGTAAATAGCATGCCGAGAAGGATAAAATCAGTAATTGAACAAGGCGGATTTTGGACGAAGTATTAACTAGTTTGGGTCTAAATTGTAATCCTACGCGTGAACAATTCAAGAAAATAAATGAAGTTTTCCAGTCAGATATAAATTTGCTTTTATAAATTTTCTCTCAAGTTTAACAAAAAACATAGCCTATATAAAGATAACGCTGAAACGTTTGTATAGGCGTAAAGGTTATTTTTTTTGTAAAACTACACCTACTGTTATCAATGTCTCCTAAATTACTTCCACACTTTATTATTTGCCAACTATTACGAATTCATTAGTTCTTACATTAAATAGATGTTTTAGTAAGTTAAATAGTTTCATTTCAAGTAATCATTATATCTATTCAAAGTAGAAAGTTACACAGGCATCGAATCCCCTGTATAAACAAAGTGATTTAGTTCCTTTATTCCTAACATGTAACATTTAGACATTTCTTACAAAATGCCTAATAAAAGTCTAAAATTTTGATGTTCCGAAAGATCAGAGTTCTAAATTCAATGAGTCTAACTTGAAAGATTGCACCGATACTATATCTAAACACTTTGAATATGTGTTCTAACTTGTATCCAATGATACTCTTTGTTTATATCTAGTTTCCGCCCAACAGTTTGGCTGACGAATTTCATTGGACACTTGGAAAATATCTTTTAGACCAGATAATCATTTAACGTCAATTTTCCTTATTAAAGGATGAAACTGTAGCCAATAATTTGGATTGTATATGATTTACAGCTTTTAAACAGTTTAACCAAGCTTATTACATTATGACCAAATGATATGACTGAAATATTGAGGGAACTATAAGTTTAAGGTCAAACACTTCATTTAACATTTAAAAATAAAAGTATAATCTATATCGTAACAATTACTTGTTAATAACACGCTTTTATATGCTGTAAATAGATTAAAATAAAACAATATTTAAAATAATATTTAAAAAATATTTATAAAATAATATTTAAAACAAATCTTTTCAGATAAAAACTTCCCCTGTTAGAGAAGACCTATTATCGGAAAACTTTGGCTTATTGCGACGAAATTTTTTGATTGTGTTTATAAGAAAAGTAGCTATAGGCCCACTTTGTGTAATACGGAATTTAAAACTGCAGCATTATACGAGTTTTATGAGCTAAGAAATTCCAGTATTTTTATTAAAAACAATGCTTTTATGTCTTTTTTATATAGACAAAAATATTACCAGATAACAATAAAATTCGGCTAAAGCAGACAGATTACTGGAAATATAAAATTTTGACGATTTAGATGCGATAGATAAATTTTACATGGTTTTTTATTGTGATGATTATTAATAGGCAAGAAACAGCTACAAACGGCAGGACGAGATTTTTAAATATGTTACACGGGACCAATAAGTAATAGAATACGTAACAATTACAGGTCCTGAACACTAGCGTATGCACAGAACACTTTTGTATTCGTAGCTATCAGTCAAATTACCGAATAAACAATACCATAATTCGGGGTGCAGTAACCGATTTGCTTATCACTTACTTAGTCACAAACTTTTCGTAAGACATCAGTGATTTTTCCTTACATTAATATTAGTATGGATGCAGGTAACATTAATAAATCGTAAGTTTCGGTTTTAATTGCTTTATTACATAACAAACGATATTGCTCGACTTTTACGTTAATACCTCGTTGCGTTGGATACGGCGCAATGGAATCGTCCGATGAGCAAATGGAGATGCACGGTGCTGTAGTGACTAATCCGTCTCCAATTGAGTATTGTCCGATAGTCGTTTGTGCCCCTTCAAGGTGAAAACCTCATTGAACTGACCTGTACCTAAAGGTTAAATTCACCCTTAGGTACATTTCAATTTTTATACAGCCCGCTTCATCCTGAAGACTGTTTATCTGGCCCTTGGCAGAAAATAATTGCCCATCCCTGCTGTAGGCCTATCTTAAGGATGATTGTATGGGCCAGAACAAAAATGGGAGAAACAGTGAACACATTTAACAAAAATTAAAAATGGACTATTGGGTTCAAGACATGTTTCACAAGTATTGAAATTGAAGAAACTTGCTCACTTCCAGTTTACAGCTCCAATTTTCCAAATATGATTCAACACTCTTTCTATAAAATTGGATATCTTGATTATGCCCACTGGAAAAAAGAATGAATGTGATGCATGGGGGATTAAATTAATGTAAGTGAGGTTGTGATTGCAGTTCGTAATTGAACTATGGTAAGAGCCCTGTCATAAATGGTATCATACCTGAAATGATAAAGTATGATAAAAAAAGTATTATAAATAATATAACAAACTTATAAGCTAAGCATCAATATAAGTTGAATATGATAATAGATCAAATGTGTTTCTGAATGATTTGACTAAGCTTGTGATTGTCCCATCTGTATAGGGAAAGAGGAGAGGAGAGAGAGAGTGAATGCAAGAATTATAACGATATAAAACGGTTAAGTACTGCTGGCAAGATATTTTATAATAATGTAACAGAGAGAGAATAGAATGACTAATGAAAGAATATGGATATGCACTGTGGATTCTGGAGTAGAAGAGATGTGAATCATATTTCTTAGTTTATATGACTAAAAATATTATATATATATATATATATATATTAATATATTCGAATATTTAAAATGAATTCTACAGATTTAAAAAAAAGCGATGAGCAACAATGATTGAAAACTCCTTGAAGATGCACAGAAGAATGAACATCAGTGAAGTTTTTTTTTTTACAAGATCCACCCATTAAAGACTAAACGAGTTTTATTTTTTTTTAACAAAACCCATTAAAAATGAACTGAAAATTAACGAGCGATGTGTTAAGCTCGACATTTTTTTTCATACTGAACTCTTAACTCGAATTTTTTTTCTAACTAAACAACTTCTAGTTGATTGAACTGCTAGGTTAAAAATGGAAAGTGATTTCTTGCGTCATTCAAGATCAGAAAAACAAAGCAAATAAGACATATACGATAAGGTTGGCTAAATATGCGACTAAATATAGACTCCATTAAACAATCCATACCATATTTAGAATCAATCTTAGAGCTAAACTAAGAATTAATTGTGTTTCCTAACTGTAAAAATTATAACAAAACTTTTTTGAGGGTTTATCATGCGAGAAAAATTACAAATATTCCGCTAACTTAATTTTTAATATCTTTTTTTCATTTTTTATCACCATAAATACCTTACTAATAATATTAAAATTTGTATATTGTACTCAAAATTTTTAGTAAACATAAATGAAGTAGATAATTTTTTATAAAAAATTTTATCATCAAAACATGGCATTGACTGAAAAAAAAAACATCAAGTTTGCCTAGAGCAACTAAAAATATTTTGTAAAAATGAATCTTTAAGAAAAATTTACAGTATATAGATTAATATGTCATAAAATATTTCAAAAATACAGAAATATTATGCTTAGTCATTGTTTTTAATGACAAGATTTGCTCTTTTTAAAACCTATAAATCATTATTTGTCTGACAGAATTTTCGAGTGAATCTTCATATTACAGTTTTATAGATTTATTTAATATTTCTGTTAAATCATTTTACTTGTTTATAAGTTACGAAACTCCTTAATGAAGAATTATAAGGATTCTTTCTTAATAAACAAGTAAAACTGTTCTCATAAATTTCATAATTCTCTATGAGCGACTGTGTCTAAACGGAAGTAATTATAGAATGAATAAACTCGAAAATAATTGAATTTTTAAATAATTCTCAATTATTTAAATGGAAATTTCGTGTTATCTGATACGCAACTCGTTTATTTAATTTACATGTTTCACGATCTTGCCGTTCGTGCCTGTTTTTCGAATGCTAATCTATTTTTTATTTATTTATTTATTTATTATCTTTAATCTGATAAAAATTATAATTGCTCAAACTGTTTTAATTTCACGATTAACAGATTCCGAAGTTTCTCGAAGTGCACGAATAAAGACGGCTACTCGATTTTAATAAAATCTCAGTCGTCATATCCTGAATGTCGTCTTCTCTGCATGGAAATTGCACTTTGCTCTAAATGACCTTCGAACTTGATCCGCCACAAGTTGGGTCAATGACTAGTCAAAACAATGGTACTTATAACGCATTGTTATGTCAAAAAGATGCTTGTCAAACTGTCACGATACTAGTCAAATATGGTTCTATTCGCATCAAAGACTTTTCGGTCGAATATCAGCCAGCTTAATAAGACTTGGGTCGTCTTTAATAGCTCAATTAAATATGTGTATCATGCGTTATGAAACCGTGACCTACACTCAAGTGAATTCGTTTCGAGATTTTAAGCTGTTTAAATCAGGAAGTAATAAAAAAATTTTTCGAGTCTTTAACTTGCTATTTTTATTCGTCAGACTTTTAAATTTATGTTAAGCAAACAACTCCTCTAACCCTTGAAATGTGTTTTGGAATCTCTGAGGCCAAACGTTGTCTCCGATGTCCTCTAGGCATGGAATCCTCTGCCAACTGCACCTATAACGGATTTGATTACGAGGCTACCTGTCCGGACTGTAGAAAACCGGTTCTGATTGGTTGAAAATTGCTGGTGAGGGTCGCCGTGCGGAGAGCTCTCAGTAACGCTTGGAGTCTAGACAGGTATAGAAGCCATGGCGACGACACCAATCTGTCGTTGCCGAGTGTTATATCTTGGCTCCGCAGTGCCACACATCACTAAAGATGGTCTTCAAGGAATCCAGGAACCGTTGAGAGATCTATATCCAGAACACGGACCTTTCACGGCTCACGGAATAGATTCGTGGCTCAGCGTGTGGAGTAATGGAATACTTTTGGAAAACGTGGACGAATCTAGGCGTGAACTGTCTAGATTTTTCGATATTTCGACATTGCATTACTGTGCAGCGGTTAGATACGTCTTGGTTTCCGAGAACGACGGCGGTAAGGTGGAAAAATTTCTCCCTCTCGATAGTCCGTTCGCTAGACACGCCAATCTCAACCATCCACCGCTTTTTGCGTGCATTTTGAGAAGAACTGAGGGGATAAAGGTGCTGGAATGTCACGCATTCATCTGCAAGAAAGAAGCTGCCGCTAACGCTTTGGTACGTTCATGTTTTCATGGATATGCAGACAGTGTTTACGCTAGACAAATAGAAGAAAATCCGTATTTACTAGATCGACCGAGTTTAAACACGATGGACAAGGTGGCCGCCTGGAAACACAAAAATGGTCGAACTGATCCGTTAGCTAACGAAAATTACAAGATATGGTCAGGTAGACCACAAACAGAACGCGATTTAGTTTACGTGGATTCGACAGGAACCATTAGAAGTATCAAATCCGTCCGATCGTTATCGTCAAAGTCTAGACAAATGTTCTCGCCACCCAAACCTCCGTCGACGCCATCAATGATATCTAACAAATCTAGCAAAGGTAGCAAGAGATTCCTAAAAGGTAAATCGAAAAAACACGAGCAAGTTAACGGTTATAGAACGATGCATCCTGTGCCTATAAATAACATATATGCCGGTTCGGGTCTGTATACAGAAAGGATAGTGAAGAGACCCGATCGCCCTCCTTTGTCTAGCATCGAAGAACCCGCCTACATACCTTCGACAACAAGACCCATGAGTCCCACCGCATCTTATCAACCATCGGTATTTCCCCACGAACAATACTTTCGAAACGGTACCTCGGCGAGAGAGAAGAAAGAGGAAGAAAACGAAAGCAAAGAACTAGAATCATTGTTCAATACAGGTATTTATAGGAAAAAGGGACACTTGAACGAACGTGCATTCTCCTTTTCCATCCGTCAGGAACACAGATCTCGTTCTAATAGTCTAGCAAATCTTCATTTTTTTCCAAATTCCGATCGCGAGTCCGTAGGAGGTGACCAGAGGATAGAAGACAGGAAAGAAAGAGAATTGGCTCAACTGGTTAGTGATCTCAATCTGAAAGACCAAAACAATGGATCTTCGGATAACAATTTCATTCGCAAGAAACCACCCGTATTTCAGAGATGAGGTAAGTTAGTAAGTAACATAATTTCTATCGTTACACCATTTTAAAATAATTTATTTTCTTCTTCTTTACTGCTTTCTTCCTACTTTTAAACAAAACTTTCTAGAATTACAATTATCGTCCATCTGTGAAAACATTAATTTTTATAGCAGCCATTATCTGATTAAAATATTTAACAGCAACAATTTACTAATATTTTATTATCGCTTCAGTAAAAATATTCTAGATATTTTAAACAATCGAACTGCATGAAAGTCTGGCCTAATTTTTGAATTTATTAAAGGCATTTAGAATATTTTGTAAATTATTATTTTCTTCTAAAGTACACACACCATTTCTTTGCACAGAATGATTTAATTAGAGAACTGAGCACATATTTTGATTTTTATAAAACAAAATCGAAATATTCGAAAATTATTTCTATTTTCAGAATTTATTTTTCACTCTTAAATGATAAAAATCATTAATATTTCTCATTAAAACATTCAGAATTATTGCAATAGTGTGTACTGTACTAACAGCTGCGTGTCAAATTTGTTTTAATGCAAAAATGCAACACGTGAAACGTAATGCGAAAAAAAAAAATGAGTTATTCTAACAAAAAACTTCCCGAGGTTAACAAATACATTTTCTTCTGTTTTGGTACAAAAAAAATTAACTGAGATATCATTGAATAATGAGAGAGTGAATATCTCTCTCTCTCTCTCTCTCTACAGGAATTGGCTTTCATGCACTGTTGGCTTCTGCACAGTCCATTTGCGAGATAAGTGGGAGATGGAAAAAAACAAGATGGTAGTGAAATTTGGGTCAACGTGTCAATCCCATACAACTCGACCTTTTGTCAAATAACTACAACTGACTAGCTTACGTGTCGACCTTTCATCTATGGTTATGCCAGGTATCCAGCGTAAAAACAATTGAATTACTTTGGACTGGACTTAAATAATTCAATCGAATTGGATCTCATTTAAAAACCATTTTTAAATGAATAATTTTTAAACAGAATACAAAGCGGAGCCGAATTCTCGTTAACGTTCGTACAAAACTTGTTAGCAGTGGACTCTAAAACAAATTAATCTTCACGGTAAACATGTTGGCGACTTGTTTACCGCTATTGTTACTTAAATTCCGAACTTAAACACTTTATTCGATTCGTATATGAAATGCAGCAATTCAAGGTTAAAACAATCTCGAAATCTAATTAAAACAAGTCGAGCAGAAAACAGAGAACACTTTTAAAATTAGGCCTTTGTCATAAACCGGTTGTTATTATTAACTCTAAGGCTAACTTGATCTATCCAGTTACTCGAACTAGCACAGAAATCGGATAATCGTGAATCTAAAACTCGATTTTAATCAAAATTCACCAGCGATAAAAATCTGTAGCGACAACTGCATCGATGTAGTTGAATGTTAATTAATAATCTAAAGACGTGTCCATAAATACTAAACGCTCTTAAAAAATTGTATCTTTATTATTATTTTTTTGCTAGAAATAATGTATAAAAACAGGAATCATGGTTTATGCTAACAAGTTTCGACTGTACCAAGTTCTATTGTTTGGTCTGTGATGACCTTGGATGGTGCAAGAACGCCCACGAATCCGACAAATTACACCTACAATCCGCGACAAATAGTAGCATGAAAATTTATTCCATCTTTATCAGTTATTTATTCAGCCATGAGTCGCATTTAATGATATTTAATAAGTGGAGAAACATACGCTGTTATTATATTTGTCCCAGTTTTATTTTTATAATGCAAACTGGACAAACACAGAGATTATTTTTAGAGATTGCTTTCGAGCGATCTAATTTAATAAATGTCACGAAAAAGAAAAAGTGTAGAGTTACTAAAACGTTTCAAGTTTTTGATGCGTTTTTAGGTAACATTCGCCGAAATTTCTAATTTCTCCGCTTTAATACCTGATTTGTTACTTCGTTTTCTCCACAATTTACACCCACAGATTGGCCAGACAACAAGTTTTTCCCGAATGTATCAAAATGATTATATAGGACATGTTACCTCCTCGGTTTTGAGCGTGGGTGTGACTTCAGAACATTAGTTCCTTTCTAGCAAAAATTTACATGATTGTGACAGTTTTATTTTAAAAAATTGTCAAGAACAATGCAGTAGAAACTGTAAATAAATCAAAATTTTTAAAAATGTCATAGGTTATCGTGCAAACGCGATCGTCATAATGCGTATCAGCACAATACGTGTATTACTCTATTGAATGAGTCATTCGGTTCGTTCCAGTTGCTCGTACTGCTGCGACCTGTTCCGCTTAACTGTTTTGGAGTGACATGTGTGGACAGTAAATATTTCCTGTATCTAGATATGCTACGGATTCTCCTCCCCGCATTATCGGTTGAATTGCATAAACGCCTTTTATGAATGGAACAAGAAAATTTTCATACCGCACTCCACAATACTAATTGGCATATCAGCGCTAAAGATTCATCCAACCGTTTCTCTAAGCGATAACGGTTTATGGCGTAAAAAATTATATGAAATTTTTCTCGGTAAAAATCTTAAAATGTTGAGGAAAAATATATTCAGTATGTCACCTATATATAGAAAAACGACCTTTCAACAGTTGCTAATTCGTGCTATTTTTTTTTTTTTTTCGTTTTGAGATAATTAAAGATGCTAACTGAAGACTCGTTCTTCTTCAGTTACTCGCAAGAATGCAAATTAAAAAAAAATTATCACGAAATTGGGCAATTATTATTTAAAATATTTATGTCTGTGTGTTAGTGTAGTAAATCAGAATAATTATATTTTCGATTTGTGAGAAAGTTAAGTGTGAATGGTCATACATAAACATGGTTATTGTTTGCCAAGTCGGTTTAATAACCTTCAAACTGCACAAACAGTTTGTCAGTCAATCGGACATTTCACATAATTCAGTCACACATCATTAAAACTTTTTATAACCATTATGTAGTTAATTGAAATTAATGAAATTTCCCCATAGAAAATTTTTTTTTTTTAAATTATGGCAATTTTCTCTTTTCCAGGTTCGTTTGCTGAGGTTTTCTAGACGAAGAAACGAGGAAAATTACGAAGAATATTCGATTTGTTTAAGCGAAAAATTTTTTTTTTAATTTTTGTATAATTTTTTCGTTTTATGCATTCCTAAATTTTCATAATAGTCAACTAAAACAACTAAATTTTATGTTTATCCTCCACTAAACTGCGTGGATCAACGAGAATTTGTGTAAAGCAATGCTCAAAACTACTTTCTACTTTAAAAATATGCCAAAATGCCTGTAAGTTTTGTATAACTTGTATATGATGGGTTACATATGCTACATAAAGACCCACCATTTTTTTTTTTGGATTTAAGTATTTAAATTTATAAATATATCTTACTGTTTGTACGATTATTTTGCTGTTTGTTTAATTAATAATCGCTGTTGGAATCCGCGTAGGTCAGGTTGTAGAATAATTAAAATTTTTAAGACTCAAGTGCGGTCGCGTATGTTCTTACATGTGCATTGCAAGCGGCATTGATATCGAATAAAAGGAAGATTGTAATGTTTTCAAAGCTGTGCAGCCAACCGCTGAACGTATACAAAATAGTCATTTGTAGTATAATCAGCAACTGTCATTCAGTAAGAGGAAAAGAAACTGTAATGACATTCAAAGCATTCAGACATATCCAACTAACAATCCTTCAAACGATTACCATGGAACAAAAGCTCCGAAATGCAATTCATTAAAATAACTTCATTGTTTTCGTGTAAGAATTCGTGTGATGTTTGGGGTTATAAGATCAATGCAACTGATGGAATTCCAGATGAAAAGATGAAGTGGCATTCTCATTAAAAATTTAAACTGATTGTAAGCTTCTTGTATACCATAAATGTAACTATTTTGAGTACGTTTTTAAAGGTTTGGATTATTTAATTTATTTTTATCTGCCGCTTATGTTCGTTATTACTGTTTTTAACCGAGTTCTCGTTATTAAATTGGTCATTGATCCGCTGCTCCTTCTCTTCTTCCTTTCTGACCTTTGGAATCGATGATAATAGATGCAATTTAGGATTAATATCGAATATACGCATTTAATGTTCTTTATTTAACTTAAACTAAGCATAAATAATCATTACCTGGATAAAAATATAAGAATAGACGTTCTTTGATGGGATATAGGATAAACGATACTTTAAAAGGTTATTGGGAATCCCGTGTTGCGAAATATTTGCTCGGCGAGACCTCACACCTGTAGCAGACACTAGACACACGTAGGAAAAAGGTTGTTTGTCCTTGAACCGATACAAAAACAACTGTTCCTGTAGGTGTTTTTCGAAACTCGCAATGCCTACTTTCGGTTACGAACCGATAGACCTGAAAGATGCCATATCAATTTTAAACTGCGACACCTGTCGGATTTTTTTAAACAGTTATTAATTTTAAAATATTTAATATAATTCACTAGGTGCCGCCCTGAAACAATACTATAGAGCAGCCTTATTATGGAAGTTTCAAAAATGGCCGCAATGATCGAAAGGAATCGTTTCTTTTTTTTTTTTAATTCTGATTAAAAATCTATTTCTATCTAAACTAAATCCTGCTTTTAATTATTTGTTGTACTCATGCATGATTATATTGCATTTTTAAATGAAAACAGTCGGGATAAAAAAAAGCAATCGAAGAATTTAATATTATTCAAATCAATTAATTTTTTTTATGAAAGTAGGATGACTATTTGATTTTTAATTATTTTTTACCTCGAATTTAAAAAAAAAATGATCATAAACATCATAATTTTTAATGAAATTATTTTGTTTTTTTTCGGATTTTAGCCATCATCGTTAAAGAAATTTCAAAATCATTCGATTTTTATTGCTTAACTCACTGCTTGGCTCTCAAGTTGAAAATTTCGACAACGAATTTCCAAATCGAGAAATTCAATAAATCTTTAAAATATGATGAAACAATTTTATTGAAATGTGGATTTAGCGATTTTTTGAAATTATTTTACATGTTTTATAATAGTTATATGGTATATTTTATTTATAAACACGACATTGAGAGAAAGCAGCTTGCTTATCCTTGAATATGATAAGCAAATCGCGTGTCTTTGATGATAGATGGTTACATTTTTTAACTAATAATAGCATTGCCTGCTTATCATTCATTATTTTTATGATAATAATCATAACAATTAATTCTCTCATTTGGCTGGTTATTATTGTTAATCGTTATCATAGCACGACTCGTTCTTTCAAATAAATCCCTATTGTTTTTCTTTTAATATACTAAATTGATACACGAACATTTTCGATATAATATAATATTTCATTCTGTAAAATAGAAAGTTTGCTTTAACAATTTTAAACAGTAAGAACTCATTATGAAAATTTTGAATAATCTACATTCAATGAGTATAAATTAATCATATATAAGGTTTACTATAGAAAATAGGCGAAGAGTGACTTTTCTTGTAACAAAGAAGTATCTCGACCAGAATATATGCAAACTTTTTCAAGAAAATCAGTATATATTCGAGTATTTAAAATAAATGTTCGATTATAAGACGATCTATTTTAGATGGAAGACAATGGAAGAATCCTCCATTTTTAGCCTTCTTTCCGAAGGAAAATGATGCTTATAACAGTGGCGGAACTACAATGCGGGGGACCCAGAATAATAAATGGCCCAAATCACCAGTAAGAACTCATTATGAAAATTTTGAATATTCTACATTCAATGAGTATAAATTAATCATATATAAGATTTACTATAGAAAATAGGCGAAGAGTGACTTTTTCTTGTAACAAAGAAGTATCTCGACCAGAATATATGCAAACTTTTCCAAGAAAATCAGTATATATTCGAGTATTTAAAATAAATGTTCGATTATAAGACGATCTATTTTAGATGGAAGACAATGGAAGAATCCTCCATTTTTAGCCTTCTTTCCGAAGGAAAATGATGCTTATAACAGTGGCGGAACTACAATGCGGGGGACCCAGAATAATAAGGGAACTAAATCCTCTTTATCTATATTTTCGTTATCCTTTTTTTAAATTAACAACATAATACAATAAAAATTAAATGTACCATGGCCCAAATCCTCTTTATCTATATTTTCGTTATCCTTTTTTTAAATTAACAACATAATACAATAAAAATTAAATGCACCATTCAAAGAGTGAAAATTCATCGAATCAGAGAAGTGCGGCTGTAGAAGCAGTAGCCAAAAATAAGAAATAAAAGACATGATTAGAGATTTTGCAAATTTAAAATTCAAGAGGAAAACTTTTAAATATATTTTCTTTTGGTATTTTCAGTTATGTTTTAAATAATGCAATTTTGTTATTTTTTAATAAAAATATCTACATAATTTTTTTGTGGTAGGTGCCCGAATAATATTTTGCGGGGTCCAAAAATTTCAAGTTTCACCACTGGCTTATAAGATTATATTCTCTATCTATTTGTCTACGTCACTAATAATTTTTGAACCAATTAATAGATTTTCATGAAATTTCGTAGAAAGTTTTTATCATTAAAAAAACTTGATATCACACCATTTAATCCTCTAGCTTTCACCTTTAAAAATGGTGAACATTCAAATTACTTCTCACTCCAATTTTTCTAGATGGGTCTAGGCCAAAGAGATGATTTTATATATCTTTGGTCCAGACCTGGCCTGTTGAACTCCATACTTGAATCTTCCAGTTGACCTCATCATGGGTGTTGTCCAGCTTGAGGTGGGTTCGCCCTAGATAAAATATGTAATCTATGTACGATATGGCGGATTAACTAAAAAATAACTAACTAAGATGCATTCTTAATATGTGTTAAATTATTCATTCGGTTTTTATGAAATTTAGCAAGATGATCATGATAACACACCAATTAATAAGTGCGATATGGCGGATTAACTAAAAAATAACTAACTGAGTTGCATTCTTAATATGTGTTAGATTATTCATTCGGTTTTTATGAAATTTAGCAAGATGATCATGATAACACACCAATTAATCTTTTAACTGCAATCGTTTAAAAATAATAAACGTTTAAACTTCAAAAGATTTTTCCTAGCAATTAAAGTAATTAGAAGATCAGAATATTAATGACAAAATTGAAGTTTAATGTGAGTTTAATTCTACAATTCATCAATTTTTGAATGGCATTTACTTTCAATTTTCTCGAGTTTCTTTGTAATAACTATGAAACTATTTAATAGACTTTTTATTATATTCAATGTATAAGTTATGCCATTGAAGATAATTTTGATGACATATATTTTAAACCGGTATTTTTAATCATTCCAAAATAAAGGACATGTTCAGAAAGTAGGTGATTAGTTTTTTCGAAGCGCTTGTATTATATATATATTATAATGTTGAGTTATTCTGACAAAGCATTTTCTGTTAAATAGTTTTCAGTTTTTTACATTTTTAAAATGTGAGTTTTATAAAAATGTTAGAGAAAATATAAGGAATACCTTATATAGGTAACGTACAACATAAAATTTATATTGTTTATAAATGTATCTTCGTATAATGCGCATTATTAATTAATTTTTAGTATAAACAACACATAACTACACATACTACACCAGAAAACAGGATTCAGAAGATTGTAATGGAGTTCAATTTTTTCAATGTAGAAACTTTTATAAAAATGTTAGAGAAAATATAAGGAATATCTTATATAGGTAACGTACAACATAAAATTTACATTGTTTATAAATGTATCTTCGTATAATGCACATTATTAATTAATTTTTAGTATAAACAACACATAACTACACCAGAAAACAGGATTCAGAAGATTGTAATGGAGTTCAATTTTTTCAATGTAGAAATAGACGTCACACCATTTTTTTTATCAAGTTTGCATAATCGCCGATAGCTGTACAATTAATAATACACGATGGCTATTCAGAGACTCATTTGAGACACCAAATTCCACTTTCGTGATTTTCCATCCCAGCAATTTTGTCAAAATTCCCCGGACAATTTTAATCTTTTGCTTTGTATAAATGCTTCTCTAGTGTTTTAAAAACGTCTTCTAAAATTTATTTGATAAGTTTTCAGCTATAAAAATTATGATGTAAAAACTATCAAATAATTTAAGCTTTTCACAAAGTCATACATAAAATTATCTTTTTCTCTGCTGTTGCTTATAATGGCGAATGATGTTTTTATTTATACATTCTGTTGTTATAGATTTTTAATAAAATTTTAACGAAATTTAAAGACTGGGAGTCTAATTTTAGTCGATATAAAACGGTAGTTAGCATTCAAGTAGATTATAAGTGATGTAGAATAGGTAATGGATGCAACGCCCAGGTTGATGCCACCTAATTCGACTTGACGTTAGGTGTGGCCTTTCCACTCGTGTTCAGTTCTTTAGAATTAGAATCCTTTCCAAGTTTGTAAAATTAACAATCATTATTATCATCAATTGATATTAATTTATTATTTTTTTAAAGATTTTAATTAATTTTACTTTCTTGGCATTAACAGGCGTATTTAATACTATCTATTCTAGCTTAGGTCTTGTTCCTTAAATCATTCAAAGAGGGTCACTCCACGTTCTAATAACCTTGATAGCGCTTAAGCTGTTTGAGATACAGAAAAAAAATCATATGATATCTTCCTGATTGGCTAATCAGTTAAATTTTGTTACAACAAAAAGAAATTCCTGTTTTTGAAAGAATACAATAAGTTTTGTAGTTAAGACAAATCGTTATGCACTTTAAATAATTTATTTATTTTAAAATAATTCAACTAGAAAATAATGAATTATAAATTTATATTTCGCGATGTTATAATAAAAAAACTAAAAAAATAAAAAAATTCTTACATCAAATAATTTCCCATGTTTATTTTTCATAAGTAAAAATAGAATTATGTTTTATTATTATTATTCCATTTGCTGTATTATTATAAGCAGTTCTGGAAAGAACTAATCGTCAACATTACGCATCTTTTATCAGGTCATTCCAAAAGTAATGTCGTTTTTTATATATTTGTTCAAACGTGTCTCAGCTTGTCTAAACATGAAAGAAGCTTTCATAACATTGGAAAAGTGTTATTGATTCAAACGGAGAATATATACTTAATAATTAAATTAATAAGTGATTTATCTTTTATATCCTTCCAAAACTTAAAGCTAAAAATGACATTATTTTTGGGATGATGTGATATATTGAAATTATTTATGTTTATGGATTAAAAAATATATCATCAAAATCATATTCAAGTGCACAACTTATACGATGAATGCCATAAAAATCTGTTAAACCAGCGGTTCCCAAAGTGCTGCCCTCAAACTCTAGAAATGCGGCCCGCAATGTAAGATTATCAGTGATCTTGAATTCATAGAGATAATTTACATTTTTACAAAAAAATAAATTTTATCATATTAATTATTTCAGAGTTCCAGAGTAATTTAGATAATTATCTAAACCGGATACTTTAGAACAGGGGTTCTCAAAATGCGGTCCTCAAACCCTAAAAATGTGGCCCGCGATGTCAGATCATCCGTGATCTTGAATTCATAGAGATAATTTACATTTTTACAAAAAAACAAAAGATAAATTTTATCATATAATTAAAAATTGTTTAGCTTAAAAATATATATGTATTAGTGTTTCCTAATATATTTTCATTATTTGGAAGCACTTATATATGCGAAGAAATTTTCTCAATCACGAGTATTAAGTCCAAATTGAGATCAAAATTAACTAATGAACTTTTATAAATATTAAAAATTGTTCAGCTTAAAAAATATATGTATAAGTGCTTCCAAATACGTTTTCATTTTTTGAAAGCACTTATATATGCGAAAAAACTTTCTCAGTCATGAGTATTAAGTCCAAATTGAGATCAAAATTAACTGATGAACTTTTACAAGCGGTTACATTAAACCGACTTAGAACCAAGGCTCAATGATATTATTAAAAGAAAACAACAACAAGTCACACACACTTCAGATTGATGAATTTATTATATTTTTCTTTTTGTATTTGAAATTATTTAGTTATTTTTTTAATTATTTTCGAAATGCGTTATTTTAAACAATTTTTATTAAAAAGTAATTATTGTCATAAATAAAGAACGAAAGAAAACAATAATACAAGTCACACACACTTCAGATTGATGAATTTATTATATTTTTCTTTTTGTGTATGAAATTATTTAGTTATTTTTCTTAATTATTTTTGAAATGTGTTATTTTAAACAATTTTTATTAAAAAGTAATTATTGTCATAAATAAAGAACGATTATGCTATAAAATTATAAATTCTCTTGTGTCTAACTTTTTATTTATTTGAACGTATTTTTCCATAACACTTTTTTGGCCTGCCAAATATTTGAATTTAAAATTTGTTCCACCTAGACAAAACTGGACCCCCCTGACCTATCTTAAACAATTCCACAGTTATTTATAGCGAAACTTCAGAAGATGGAACATTCGCCATTTTCTTTTTTTAAATGAATGAATCTCAAGGATTACTTAATATTATTTGAAATTCGTATTTATTAGTCTGACCATTCTGCTAAATGTTATAATATTCAATCCAATAATTCCACAAGTTTGGGAACCCCCTGACCTATCTTAAACAATTCCACAGGTATTTATAGCGAAATTTCAGAAGATGGAACATTCGCCATTTTCTTTTTTTAAATGGATGAATCTCAAGGATTACTTAATATTATTTGAAATTCGAATTTATTAGTCTGACCATTCTGCTAAATGTTATAATATTCAATCCAATAATTCCACAAGTACAGTAACTCGGAATATATTAAAAGAATGTCTCATCAATTTGAACAACCTCCATTTTTAAATTATTGAAATTAAAGGATTAAATGATGTAGCATCGAGATTATTTTTAATGCCAGAACATTTTCGCCAAGCTTTTTGAAAATATATTAATTAATTCAAAAATTATTAGATAGCACATATAGAAGAATGGTGATTTACTTTTGAAAAGTTAACCAAAAACTGAAAATATTGTAATATTATTGATTTATTTCAAATACTTAAAAACATATTTTTTAATCCACTTTTACGCAATTTTTTCCTCTAATATTTTAACAAATTGGAAATTTTTATTGACTCGCATTTATCAGCCCGAGATGCTCAACAGGCGACATCATCATAAATTATGAATTTCATAAGATTGTCCATAAAAATCATTGCAAGAAATATCGAAAAATATCAGTCCATTCCCGAATTATCAGTTTTATCCTTTTCTAGCAGAATTAATATTCAAAACATTCATCAGTAACAAGTTCTAGTGACCTCATGTTGACAAATAACGCACAAGGATATGGTTGTATGCATATCATAATGTGGAATCATTTTTTGAAATGGTTGCAACAGAAATCATCATAATTCTATTTTTATAGTTTATACTGCTTTCCTTTTTTTACATGCATATTTTTTAAATACGTTTTTGATATCAGAATTTGATATTTCTAAAGATTTCTCTTTTTTATTTTAATAATTTTTCATTTCTTACATATCCAGAATATAAATCTGTACTTATTAGATTAGTATAGCATTTAAAGAGAATTATTATTATATTCTCAACAGCAATCTCGTAGATATTTACCTGAACATATCGTTTTTTATAATTAAATATTGTTTTGTTGAATAATTTACTTCATTCATACCTGTAAGCGAAAAATTGGAAAAATTTCTGGAAAAATATAAATCGTTCACAAATATCCCTGTGATTATGAAGTACCATCATCTTATTATGTAAAAATTTTATCTATAAATTATTTTTTAAGATAAACATTATTATTATTAATTCTCTGTAAAACTCTAGAATTATATATGATAAGTATAGAGATCTATAATGTAAAAAATCATTGTTATTTTTCGATGTTTGGTGCTTATTAAAACCATGATGTAAGTCCTGAGAATTAAATATTATTAATCTAATTTTGAATTTTATTTTTTTATTTATTTACGAGACATATTTTCTTAAAAATTTGATATCATCTCATTTAATAGAGCAGATTTTAGCGAAGAGGAGGAAAAAAGCGATGAAGAATAGAATAACGTGCAATCATGCTTAGAATAATAATAAATATTGAATAATTTTACATATTTTATATATACTTCACAACAAAGTTTTAAATAAATTTTAAAAAAATGTAACATCTTTCCATTTAATGTCAGTCACTAAATATCATCGGTTAATAGGAAGAACTAGACATTTCCATTTTTGATAATGGCTGATTGGTTTAAATGCTATAATATTAACTGTGATAATTTTTTAAGAGATAAACTTCTAAGTATACACGAAATTCAATAATAATGTTCTACTATTAAAAGTAACCTTGACGCCATCCTTTTGTTTCAGCTATTTAAAAATGGCGGATATTTAAACTTCAGAGATTTCTCATTAATAACTTTTGAACTACTGTATTTGATTGATTTTTATGAAATTCGGCAGATTGGTCAGCCTATTAATATTGATTTTGAAATAAAATTAAACTTTAATTTCAGTTGGTGAATGGCCGCGGGGAAGCATGCTGTGCTTCTGTTCTGGGGAATGAACCCCCTACTGATTAGACACAGAAATTGGAGGTGTGGATCACCTTCAATTTTTGTGTTCGTTTCCAGAAGGAATCCGACCCGGTTCGTTAAATCCCATCCTCCATCTGACAGCGCACCCTTAGTGGGCTCTGAAATGCTCCATCGCTTAATATTCACCAGCTGAAAAGCAATGTAAACCCACACAGAAAAAAGAGGAAAAACCTTTAATTTCACCAATTTAAAAATGGCGGATGTTCTAACATTTAAGGTTTTTCTGTCGGCCGGATGAAGTGTGGTAAAGAAATAGCTTATCATCCTCGAGGATCAAGGTTCAAATCCGACTCCTACATTTCAAGTTTTTCATGAGGACTCCGAGCCCGGATCATTGAATCCCATCCTTCAACATTCCGGTTGATCCCATCAAGGGTGTTGGCCAGCCTATGATAGGCTCTACAACTGGCTACAGCCAGACAATGATATCCGTTGTGCCATATGGCGGCTTAACTTCACTAACCTAACCTAACCTAAGATTTCCCTATAATAACTACTATAGGCCTGCAGTTTGATAGATGTTGATGATATTAACCATAGTGGATATGCCATAAAGGCGATTTCAATAATATACAGTACTAGCCAGGGTGACCATAATCGTAATGACATAAAAATTAAGACTTATAAATTGAATTATTTATCAGAAATTCCCAATGCAATGTCAGCTACCCTGACTAATTATCTCATAAAATTATTATTTTCCATATATTAATGTTTAATTAAATTTAGTGATTCATATAGAATTATTGTATCTATATGAATCATCATTTAATAATGAATCTATAGATTCTAACGATAAATACTATTCAAAATTATATATTATCGAGATGTTAATGTGATTTTCATCGCATTAAAAATTATTAATTTATAGACTAATGTATTCAAAATACAAAAAAAGTGATAAATTTTTACTGTGATTAAGGTAGTCAGTTTATTAAAAATTAATAGTTTATACACTAATGTATTCAAAATACAAAAAAAGTGATAAATTTTTACTGTGATTAAGGTAGTCAGTAATTAATCCAACCAAGTCCGTGTGGCCTAATGGATAAGGCGTCTGACTTCGAATCAGAAGATTGCAGGTTCGAGTCCTGTCACGGACGGTTATTATTATTATTATTATTTTTTTTTTCGTAAATATTATTTTGAGTAGATAGTTGCAATTTTTTCAGTTGATACTTTTCGTTAAAATTGAAAATACTATCAATGAAACATACACAGAATAATAAAATTTTAAAACAAAACAATCGTTCCTTATAACTTACTGCTTGGGCTAATTTTTATTTGATTAGAATAATTATGGTAATTCAAAAATTGCATTTATCGCGATGAAAATGGTTAATGCAATTTTTTAATTATGTGCAATGATTAGTCTAATTCACTTCACACTACTGTTCTTATTCTGCAGATTTACATCACGAAATTCCAGAGCTATGTCAGGTACCCTCTAATAAAAGTGGGCACCTGGAATTGCCGGAGAATTCGGGAGCACATAATGCAGTTTATGTATCAGTTCTTATACCATCATCATGTCGGCCATCCTGGCTAATAATAAATAAATTTTAAATTAGTTTTAATGAATTTATCAACTTTATGGATAATAGGATAAAAATGAACCATGCTGAAGAACCATTTTACCATATAGTTCATATATATCATAACATTTGGAATTTATTAAGTTTTCCTGTTCAATTTTAACATCGATTTAATTAGCATATGACGTAGATTGACGTCCTATCCGAGATAATGTAATATCATTATGACGCCATTCCTTATTTGCGTCATCGTGACATCATTCTTTTTACATAAGGATGACGTCATGTCGATGCGCCTATGATGTCCTGAATTTAAATACATATTTTCCTTGTGATCTGAAAATGCCTCATTCTCTGGGACCATCTTGAACTAGGGTATCATATGTCATCCATAGATCAGGGAGAAAACTTTGTATCTTTACGCAAAGTTTGATCCCGATTTTTCAAACCAAATGGGAGTCTATGCAGACTAGACATGTAAAACATTGCATTTTATATACAATACATAAACAATTCTGAACAGTACTTTCCTGTTTTAAATACAAGGTACAATTATATTAATGTAAGTTTAGTAGGAAAAGGGAGGAAAATATGAAGTACATAGGAAATATTCTGCACGTATTACACATTTCTTGAACAATAGAAAACACAACAGGAAAAAGCGAACAGTTTTACACAGAAATAATGTTGATCTCAATTCAGGTTATTAAATTTCATTAAAAATTCACATCTTAACAATATTATGAAGTGATAATGCAAACAGGTGTCATTTGTTTACTATAGTTAATCCGTTATCTGTCCAGAAATGTCAGCAGATGTGCACGATTGCATGCATTCCATTGAATTATTTCAAAAATATTGATAATAAAGGATCAAAAATTAAACGACACAAGTAGTTATTTCACAAGAATATCAGAACTCACAAGAAGAAATCATTCTTAGACTACATTACATCGTATATTTGTTATCAAAAAACGTTTCTGCTGCATATTTATGACGACTTAAATTTTAATAAGTAGAAAATAATAATATTAATTAAGATCTTTATTAGTGGAGAAGTTTATGAAAAATCTTGTCATTTTGACAGTTATTTATTTAAATTTGAATATCATTTAATAATATCCACTCGAATTATTTTTTTTCCTGTTTTTATCGCTAGTAAATTACTGAATAAAATTCCAATGTCGGAAGAGCAAAATATCCACTTAAAATACTGTAAATTTAAATGTTTAAAGCGAGTAAAATGCTTAAATTTACAGAATTCAAGCCCATATACCTGTCGTCTCTCCCTTTTCAGGGAGACGACAGGGATCGGTCATATTCCTGGAACCAGTTTCTTGTACTCTTCCTAAAGAGGAGTCAACTGGGATTGACCATATTTTCCGAGAGGGCTAATTCCTTGTGCTTTTCCTAAAAGAGGGCTCTAACTGAGATTGACCAATTGCCCCTCAAATAGAGATCTGGGATTAAAAATACCGGAATCTAATCCCTTATGAACTTTGCCTTGGGTGCAGAATGAAATAGGAAATATTCCAGTGCTCTTCAGTTTTTGTTACATTTTTGAAATATCCTTATTTTCGATTAAATTAAATACTGTACCTATTCTCTTTCCACTGCAAAAGTTATTAACATTGCTGAACTATGATGTCTTAGAAGAATAACTCAAGTGCATCACTCATTCAAGTGAAACATTTGCAGTTGTTCTTCGAATTCGTTTAGAAAAAAAAAATTCCATTTACATTTGTAGAATGTAAGTAAAGGAATTTAAAACTTCATTCAAGTTATTTAAAGTAAAAAATTTAGATTCTTGACAGTGTGAATCAGAAAACATGTACACTCTGCTCTCTATATCCTAGTACATAATGAAGAGATCTATCACATAACGAAAAGCGAGAATAACTAAATAACTTTTCCCATTTCGCAATATAACTACTGTTTATACAAAGTAAATGTTTACATTTTTAACCTGCTTGTGTGTCATCACGCAATTGTATAAACGAAAATCTTTTCTATAACAAAGGAATTTCAATAACTTTTTAAAAATTAAATTATTTTGATTTAATTTTCTCGAAACACACCTATAAAAATTTAATTTTACAAATTACAAAAACCTTATTGATGAAAAATGTTGTTATTATTATTTTTAATTTATTTACTTACTCATTTTTGGAGACAAAATAACTTTTGTTGACTTTTTTATTATTTAACAATTTTGCACCAACGAAATATTAATTATATTCCTTATCAGTTTATTTATTTAATTTTTCTTTTACATCTTTCATAATCATTTTAAATGCAGATATTTTCTTCCAGTTAGTATGACTTTGAATACATAATATTAACGGATATAACATATTTTTCGTTGTATTAGTGTCACATGTCGAGTTTTAACTTTTGCCAAATTTTTAGATTTATATATACCAAAACTTGCCAGAATTCTGGCAAAAATAAGTCGTCTAATTTATTAACTACTTCATATAACAGAAACATGTCAAGGTTTAATTTGTTATACTTAATGAGACCACGTTAGAAATATTAACAGACCACCTGCAACTCTCAGTCAAAAGTTCAACGCAGTACTTAAATGCCAAGAATAGGAAAGAAAGCGTGATAAAATATTAATTTAATAAAAGTTTTATTGTAAAATACGTTATAAATGTTACTTTTCGATCAGTGATAAGAACCTTTTAATATCTGGTATCAATAAATAATAATAAATGCAATTATACTTCCTACAAAGTGTAGATTCCTTGATTTTTTATAAACTTAAGTTTACTTAAGAATTTCACGTTTAAATGGAAAATTATAATATCTTTAACTAATTTGCTGTACAAATTAATTTTCCTAGTATTTTATGGATACATTTATAAATATTTTAAGATCAAGGATACTTTAATCCGGTTAAGTTAGTTTTTTTCGTACGGTGACTAGACGATAACCACAGGCAAAAAAAAACCCGCAGAATATTTAAAATTGCTGAGCATAATCCTTATTAAAGATTTTTAACGATATATTTATTATATATATCGGATACAACTTTTTAATTCGTATTTTAGGATTATATTTTAATTTTTTTTACTTAACTGCTCCCCATTCTTAGGAATTCTCGATAGTATTCAGGAAAACAAGAATTTCTGCCTGTACAGTCTTCAGGCTAAATAGGAAACGTATACTAGATGTTATATACAGTATATCAATCTTCCATATTGCTTCGAGATCATTGCACAATTTTCAAACTCAAATTTCACGACGTGTTTCCGATTCTCCGCATGGCTGTCCAACTGAATAATCAGATAAAGACAACTAAATCTCGTTATTCTTCAAAGAAATCTATTAACGTTTTTCACTTAATAAACTATAAATCTTACCCGCATCATTAAGAGTCATAACAACATTTTCTTTTCAAACACCATCTCTGTTATCGCTTTTTTTATGTGCTCGTTTCTTTATATTTATATAAGTATACATACTCTTTTTTTTTTACGAGTGTCAAAAAGCGGAAGTTCTCTTCAAGACCGGAACAAGTCGATGACCCTGAGTTATCCATCTCTTTCCTCAGAAATGCGTTTCGGTCTTGAACAGTCAAGTTCTTTAGCCGCAAGCGCTTGGCTATGAAAGAAAGAAATGTTTCTAAAGTGCATCGTGTATAGATTGATCTCTTCCTGTTTTAAACGGTAGATATCGACAATGACGATCGGTGCACAACAATGCATCGATCATTATCTTCTTACGTGCTGTCGTGCATGCATTTTTTTTACCGTACTCACCAACGAAGCTGCATTATATTTTTAAAAGTGAAAAGTATTGCTAGAATAAGCGTAAGTTACGCAGAAATTTGCAGGAAATTGAAGCTGTTAACAGTAAATAATAAGCATTTTACGCTTCTTACATCCTCTTAATAGAAAACAACAAAGATGAGAATTTTTCTAGTGTAGTAAATGTATACAGTATATATATTATATATTTCATTGTCTACCTGACTGACTCACATGACGGTTGCGTATATTGAAAGACAACATTGGCAACAAAAGCCGAAAAAGGATGCCCGTCCTAAAACGACAAAGGATATCCTGTTTAGGAAAAAAAAAACCTGTTCCGTAACAAATAACCACACCAATTACCCAGTTCATCGCCGTCTTTTCTACGCTTTCACCCAGTTCCATCTTTAAACACAAATTTGCCACGTAATTCAACTTAAATTGAGCTCGTTTGACGTAATTTAATTCCCTAAAATTTGGTTCGTAGGAATGTTATTTAGCATTATAGCCTACGATTAATATTAGCAAATTTTCATATATTTAACCATCTAAGAAAATATTATAAAAAAATTATAAATACTTAATTTTAAAAATTTACACATTAGATGTTTCATTAAATGCTAGAACAGTTTTATATTTATTAATGTGATTAAAACATATATATATAAAAAAATAAATACTGGATGACGATATTATATATGCTAGTACATTTTAATGTCACAAGAGGACGCCACTGTCTCTCCTTCGCCTTTAAAGATGTGTGGGATATGATTAAAGAAATTATTCCAACTCAATGTTTAAAATTCTGAAAATTTAATTCATAAACGAATCGGCATAATAAATATAAAATTAAAATTAAATCGTTAATATTCTATAATAAAAAATAATAATATATTTCGAAAAGGTAACATCATACGGAATTACAATACTCGTTGCCAAAGCTGAAAGTTTATAAACGAAAAAAAAAAAAATGACAACAATTTTGAAGAATTTAGTGTAATGAAAGACGACAAAATTTATCAAAGAAAGTATTTTTCAGAAAAGTTTTTTCCAAGTCTAAAAGATAAAAATCGATCAATAAACGTGTTATGATTACTTAGCGTATTTACTCAACCTTATAGTTTCTTCACTCGTAACGATTGTTTGCTTCTTAAATAGCAAAAACATAGATGACAGAAATAAATATTTGAATATTTTTATCATTAAAATATTACATGACTAGCAAGTTTGTAAAAAGTTATCATTCTCCTTGAATTCTCGTATGCTAGCCTCTTCAGAAGCTGTCGTGCGAAAAATCAAGGTCGTCGAGTTAATTACATTCATAAGAATTAATGGATAAGAGTCGAATTTTGGAATCCAGAAGAGTTTCCATGGCTTTGCATCTTTCTTGTATTATATTATAATAATTGCATAATTCTCAGCTAGAAAAATACTCAGATTTTTTGCAGATTTCATGTCCAGAATTCATAACAACATTGTTATGAATTCTAAAAAAAACATAATTTTTTATTTGTATTGATTAATAGAATAATCCATTAGATTAAATGTGAAATTCAAAAATTAGAGTGGATAAAATTTTAAGCCAATTTTCCATGAAATTGTTGAAGCGACGGTTTCAGATACCACTTTTAAAGGGCCCCATTTGATCAATGACTGCCTACGATTTTCAGGAGGGAGGGCCATGTTAATCTTTTCGCTTCGGGCCTCGTAATATGTAGATCCGATCCTTGATCTATTTATCAGTTCCTCAGAAAAGAAATGCAAGAAATTATGCTATCATAAATTCACGCTTGTCAAGTTTTTTTCTGAATGCAAAAGAATATCGCAATTTTGATTCTTCCTTCAATGTTAAATTATGTTTTCGTAATTCTGCTTTTTAATAAAAAAAATTCAGATGAAGTAACACACAGCTTCTTGTTAAAATCTGTAAATATGAATCCATAGAGATTAACAGATCCGTAAAATTCCATATAAGCAGAATAAGTCAGATTTTCATTTCGTAAGTGGTTAAATTACTTCATAATAAAGTAAAGGGCAAGATACTCGAAATATTTTAGAACATTAGTCATCCAGGGGCTATATAGAATATGTCTTTAGATGCCATCAGATAATTTCGGTTGGATTTATGATGTTTCCATTTGTCAAACATTTTGCAGATCTCATTTACGATACATTCCACCTAAATTATACTTTTTAAAAATGAAATATTTTAATTTTACAACTTAATTAATTAATTTGATAGCACTATATATATATATATATTAATAAAAAATCAAAATTTCAAATTAAAAATACAAAGCTAATGATAGATACAAATATTCATGGATAGCAACCATGATGTATAGGTACTAACGAAATAATTTTCCAATTTTTGAAGTAGCTATAACCTCGTTCACAAATTTACAAATTTTAATTATTTTTTTAAGAACTTTCTTTAATTACAAATATTTAGTTAGGAATATTTTTGTTCATGTAATAAAAGTAAGTAATTTAAAATAATAAGTGATTTTTGTTAGTTTAAATTTATTAATATTAGATCAAATTATTATAATTAACCTCGATAAACCCCTATGAATGAGTAAACCATCGATGTAGTAAACTGATCAATGTTTGACGCAAGGGGGAGCTATATTATAAATATCATTATTTTAGATCGTTGATAAATGTATTTTTAATTTAAAATACAGTAATATTAGTAATGATAATAATAATTTATTTATTTTTTAATACAGCAGTTCCAGAGATTAATACCCAATTATTGGTTTCCCTAGTGTATTTACAGTAATTGCTATTGAGCCAATTAACGATCAAACGGAAAAGGTAAAACTATACCTGTTTTATATTAGGCCTACATTTTATTGCATTAAATAATAGAGCGCTTAATTGATTATAAAAAAACAAAGTTTCAAATAAAGGATGAATTAAACAAAACTTACGAAAAGAACTGTAATGATGTTCCTTTTGTGTGTCGATTTGAGCAACCGAATGCAACACAATATTGAGGCATTTTCTATTTTAATATTGATAAAATAATAAAATACAGTATTAAGTTCCTTAAAATACTAAATATCCAAATGATATCATATATTATAAGAAAGAATTTATAACTTACCCAAATTAAAAGATAGAACGCCTAATTTAGTAGAAGCAAGTAAATGACTAACACAAACAAGCCCACAGCTAATATGGCGGCGGATGCTTCACGCTCCATTCGTTGTCAGGTATCCAGTTTAGTATATACATCCGTGCCTGTTATAGAAAATAAACAAATGAATAAAGTATTCCAAAAAGCTTGGTAACTTTCTGCTTGGAAAGAAATAGAAATTAAATTTAAATACGGCTGGAATTTTAACGTATACAATGTTACAGAAATTATAATTAAAAAAGCGTGCAACTTAATATCCCAATCAGATACTATTATTTGGAAATTTCCTTGGAAGCATAAAATCTCAAAGCTAAAAGTAACTGTTCCGTTTGGAGATAATGAATAATTGGTAAGATTCTAGTTGAGCATCAGCACGCGGATATATGATAAGCGAACGTCGCGACGTTCGCTTATCATATATCCGCGTGCTTTCGAGTCGACGCGTCGACTCGAAATTATATTCTTACTTTTTGATCATGATAGATTCTAATAAAACATCTTGATAGCCCAGATAGTTTTGGAGTAAATCATTAATACAACGGAATTTGTCGATTCGTATTCTATATAACATTCGGTGGGCGGTGTCTCAACCGTCGGCCGGATTGGCCGCATGGAAACGCTTCGGCTTTCCACTCTGGAGACCCGGGTTCGAGTCTTGGGTCCCACCCCTTGAAAATATTTATCATGGGGTCCGAGCCCGGCCCGTCGATCCCCGTCCTCCACAATCCGGCTGTGTGGGATTGTGGAAGGGCTTGTTTCGCCCCGCCACTTAGTATTCTCCCAGAATGGAAAGTGGCGTCATCTGTTAACAAAAACAAAAAAAAAAGTGGTTCTCAACCACTGTGCCACCAAACTTTTCACGATGTGCCGCGAAAAATTATGAATGAATTGTATGTATGTATGTCAGGACTAGGTCCTGGCGGGTTCTCGGACTCCGTCCCCAGCCCCGTAGCTTCCGCACGATCAAGCGAAATAGTAGTGTTTACTGTTAGTCTCCAACCAGCAAGTCGAGGTAAGCAATTAGAAAAAAAGTATGTTTTAATGAAATAATCAAACTTTAACTTTAATAAACTACTAAACACCTTAAATACAGCAGAACTTAATGAATTTATAAAAGCGGACGTCCTCGAATCCTAGCTCTCACCCGTACTTCCGTCTCGTAGAAACAAACGTACAGTCCAACAAGAAAAAAAAAATTTTTTTTTGTTTTTCAAGGCAGGACAAAACTCCAATAACACTGGACAACGTATAACTGGACACAAGATGACGTATACTGGACACTGGACGACGGATAGCTGACAACCGACCAACACTAAAGCGAGAGAGCAGGACATCAACACAGCACAGTTCAGAGAACGACCACTACGCCTCGACCCAAGCGTCGGTTTTTAAGTCCGGGCTCTTTTACCTAAGGTTCACATCATCTAGATGTTTGTAATCCTTTTTCATTAAATAAAATCCTTTTCTCAATAAAAGTGTTATTAATAATACACAGGCACAATATTACTTTATGCTGATTCAAAATTAAATTTAGTAAAAAAAAAAAAAAGTCTTACTCGCAGAAATCGATGTGTGAAGCGATGTTCCAACACAAAAAGATCAAGTAACTGAAACTGTTGTGTTGTTCGAGCCCACCTGCGACATCGATAGCGACGCGATGGCCGGCTAATGGAAAAGTACGGGTCCTGCGGCCTCGTCGAAAGTTAGGAAGGGGGACGATGGAAGGTTCTCGCTGGGCGGACATCCGTGGGAGCGCGCTGTCCAGCTCGACCCTGTCCTCGCTGACGCTCGGACGAATAATATATACATCACTCATGCCATAATTTTTTTTGCAGGAAGTGTTCGATGAAACTAAGCAGAATACTTGGCGTAGATTTAAAGAGAGCCCTGTGGAACCAGACCAGCAAGTCTTAAATTTTTAGAATGTTTATTTTGGAAATTTGAGAGGTCGACGGGACCAAACGTAGCGGATCTTCAAATCTGGCAACCTGGACGACAGGAGATCACGTGACCGTAGACCAAGAACATTTCTTGCCAACAAGTCGAAAAACAATTTGGAAAAATCTGACCATAGAAATGTAAAATCTATTACTATTACTGAGAAATAATAAACATTTTAAATTATACTGTATGAACGTGAATGACGGACAAAAAAAAAAAGAGTATCGACAGCCAGGTCTAATATAGGATTAAATGATACAGGAACGAAAGGCTACTGTCATGGCGGCGACCGAGCGGTAGACGAGACAGGTATTTTATTTTAGCCTGTTTTTTAATTTTTTACTTTGGATTTTTAGAGGCAGGTATTTTAATTTAGCTTGTTTTTTTTAATTTGGATTTTTTTGTGCATGCACCATTATCGGAAGTCAGATTAAGCCCCCCGATGACGTCATTTCCGGTTCCGTGCCAAAATTTTAGCTCCTACGGCAAAAGTATCGATTCTACAGATTTACCGAAAAATCTAACCCTCGAATTTCTGCTATAGCCAAAATTTTTTGTCGTTATTCATAATTTAAAAATTAAGTAATAAAACACAACGCATCGCGTTGTCATTAAGTATCACATTGCATTACTCGCCGTCTTACCAACCTAGAAGACAGTAGAAAAGCAATGCAATGCGACATGTCGCATTGCATTGCTCATGTCTTGATGCTTTGTATACTCGATGGTGATTGGCTAGCTTTAAAGGGTTATAACTCAAAAACAGTGCCATTTAGATCATATGTTCATTCAACATTTTTGACTTATTTCAAAGTCCTCTATCAGTGTACAAAATATATGAAGAAAAATTTCTTCACCCTGTATAATATTGATGAATTTTGGGATGTAAGTCACTTTACATCCCCTGGCAGATTAGAGGACAAATACAATACCAAAAGGAATATTTGTCTAGTCATTTTTATTGTCAGATAGCATCTTATTGGGGTTTGCCTATTCCATTAACATAAGGAAGATCCGTTCCACCAAATTTCTTGGAAGTCGGCGAGGGTGGCAGCTTAACGGGGAATGTCTTATCAGAGATTGATTGTAATTAACCACGAACATAGTAAATTTCACCATTCTCATTAAGTTGTAAATTTATTTTTACAAAATTAATTACGAAGGTACCTAATATTTTATAACATTCTGATGTAACAGGTTGTTAGCAATCAGTTTCATAAAATATTTATATTTTTAAAGAAAATTGTCTGAATTTATTAATTTGTAAGACAAATTACTTTCTAATGTTTCTAATGAAAAAAATAGTTTCTATGGATGATTTTGAACTCTGCATACAAACAAAAACTAAGAAAGTAATACAAGGAAAATATATTTTTAAAATAATATTGATACATGAATATATTCTTTATGTAATTATCACAAAAGTGGCTACACATTAGCAAGAATGATAAGAATGAGTGTAGATAAATTGGCATCCTGTGCAATGACGGGAGGAATATGTTTGTGCAAGAATCAATCTTGCTTGAATATTAGTAGTCAGTTTAAGTCAAAGTAATTACGTAATTATGGCACTGTAAGGTTAAATTCACCCTTAGTTATTTTTCAATTTTTATATGGCCCACTTCAACTTGAAGACTGTTTATCCAGCACGGCAGAAAATAATTGCCCACCCCTAATGTATAGTGTCCTAATAAACATTAGAAGTCAGAAATCTATAAATTTTGAATATATGACTGTTTTAACTTACAACACTGGGGCTTGTAACCAAATATGTTGTAAATTAAGGATTATATGTATAGTATTGATAATTAGAATACTATAGAATAGATAATTACCTTTAAAAACTTAGCAAATGACTAACAAGTTATATCACTAGAACCTTGTTTATTTGGTTTTTCCAGCTAGGGATCAAGTTATGTCAAATTAATACATAACATAATTATATAACACAGAAATTTTATATATAAATGGATATGGAAATGTCATAAATAACTATGTATTTCTCCATTAGTAGCAATCAGACTAGTCAGATCTAAGTGCTAAAAAACTAAGAAAAGAAAGATACAAAACTAATAAAAAAGAAGAAACTCCTAATGTAAACAATTTAACTGCTAATGGAAATCAATACAAATGAAAATAAATATCTTGAAAATAATGACACACACAATTTCAACAATTTAAACAAGTACATAACAAATCACTTCTAAAATCATAGCATTAATATTTAATCAAATAAAGAAACTCAAGATGCAAAATTTATTCCAAAACATGTTAAACCTGCTTAAAAAACAGAGAGAACTGAAACAAGATGTAAATAACAGAATAAAAATAGAATGTATTGAACTGTACATAACAATAAGCAAAAACTTGTGGAAAAAAATAGGAATTACAACATGACAAATTAAAGAGTCAATTGAGAATAACAAAAGCATGAAAACTTTAAGAAAACAGTTATCTGGAACTAAACAAATAATTTCAATAGAGAAACAGAGTGATACAATAACTAGAACCATAGAATGGATAGTAAAAAGAGCAGAATTCTACTTAAACTTTTTGAAGATTTTGTGCTGTTATTCATTGTTATGTCCTATAAGACATCATATCAGGACTGTGACATCATTGTGATAAGATATTGAGATAAGAGTGCTTTGATAAGCCATATATTATCCTTATACTGCTAACAGTGTCATCTATTGATACTAATATAAACTAAAATTGTAATAAAATGAAATTTTATCTTGCAGGATTAAAGGATGCACGGTTGAATAGCCTTTAATGGCAAACACGCTACTAAATTTCATGAAAATCTGATAAATTCAAATGTTAATAGAGGGGATGGACAAAGAGCATTAGCCCAATCTTATAAGTCTTCAATTCCTTCAGAAAGTAGGCTAAAAATAAAGAAAATATTATAAAAACAAAAATGGAATGTTTAAGTTATTTTTAAATATTCAAATTTCTAACATAGGCTAGATGGCATGTTAAAGCAATAGTTTACTACATTGGAGAATCCTTCAATACTAGATCCTATGTATCCAGTTTAAAGAGGAGTCTGGACCCAGAAGACTGTTGAATCTCATCCTTCCAATCTTCTGGTTGATCTCACCATAATATCAGCTACCTGTGGGGGCTCTTAAAAGTGGTTGTCACCAAAAATATTCTGTGTGATTCAACAACTTAATTTAAACTAATCTAATCAAGTTTCTAGCAAAAATAAGCAATTATTTTTTAATGAAACTTCAAATCATTGACTGATTACTATATTATGGAGCCCATTCCATAAATAACTACAAATTGCTCACATCTGTAATAGATACTGCAGAACTTTACAGGAGGAGAACTGATGTTGGTCAGATGCATCAAAAAATTTTCCAAGGCATGAATTCCATCCTGGGCCATGCCTAGGATGGAATTTGGATAAGTGAATTAATTTAATATATGTGATTTTATTTCAGACATTTCAAAAATATTTTTGAATTGAAACTTATATATATATATAAATCATTGAAGCCCAGCATGGCCACTATTTACTTAATATTATATGCTGCTTTCCTTTTCATTGGATACTAAATGGCTAGACATTCCAATGCTCACCACAAGCCACTCCCTACAGTAATAGAAGGTAATAGGTTAAAAAATAAGGTTGAACTGTCTGAAAAAGTCTGCAGATATGAGACCTAAAACTTAATACATAAATGCATATGTACAGTATATCCACGATAGAATACAGCATGCTTCTGTCCTGACAATTACTTAGCCATCTGGTTGATTGATTACTATTACTGCAAAAGTATCGATGATGGCTGTCAGGTATGGATCATCATGAACTATTATGAATCAGGAATCTCATATATATGTTACCATCAAAACCTGAAATTAGTTAAAATCCGATTTCCCTAGTTGAAACTAGTTTTAAAAAAGCCTGTTCATGAATACTAGTATTAACTAATCAATATTGGCTAAATAAAGCAATTATTTACAGTTTTTACTAGTTAAAAGCAGATAGTTATTACTATATGTTAAAAGCATGTATATGTCCGATAAGACCAATTGAAAAAAACTTGTACAATATATTTCATTAAAATCAAACTAGTGCATCATAGTATATGACATAGCTATGAAGCGAGAATTATTTCCTATTTTCTCAGAATATATTGTTCTCATTTTCATTTTTGTTAAGAGTGTTGGGGGCCACAAAAATCACTTTGAGGGCTGCCAGTTTGACACCCCTGGTTTACATTATTAAAACTTTATATTATTTTTGATTTATTTTTGTTTTTATGTATTATTTTTAATCTTAAGTATCTTATTACTGGTATGATATTGTTCCACGCAGTTTTGTCTGATTTTCAATCAGGGCAGCATAACATTGTATAGGTGCAATCATTGTAGTACCTAGCCCTGAGTTTTTAATATAGAATTTTTGTTAAATTATTTTTCTGACTTATGTAAAATTCAACTTGCATAAAGTTACAAAAACTTAACTCTTATGTAAGTCAGGAAATGACTGTATAGAAAAGTTTTGACTATATCCAGAGGATTCAGGTTCCATACCTTGGAAAATTTATTTGAAAATCCAGCATGACCTATGGATTCTCATAGTCTACAACTATGCTGATTCAATGATATGATGAAGACAACTTATTTTTCATTCTGTAATGAACTCATTACTTAATAATCAATGACTTAAAAGTGGCATTAATAATAAAATTTTCATTATATTGATTTTTATTACAACTTATTTTATCTTGTTTGTAGTTATAGTATACATTCCACTTTTGTTTTTAACCACAAATTGTTATCAGGAATGTTCAATAAATATGGTTTATAAAAAATAAACTATATTAATTCAACATTTTTATTTGTCTACAGTGCTAAATAAAATAAAAATAAATAAATATTCAACATTCTTGAAATGTATTTCTTTTCAAAATTAACTTACAAATTGTAAGTGGACAAAATTTCAGTAAAAATTGTAAATGGTATTTTTAATAAAAAAGTCAGGCTAAATTTTGGGAAGTACACATCAATTATTTGTTTGCTTTGTGTGAATTTATAGTGCAATAGCTGCTGGATCATACTCTGCCAAACACAAGGTGATAAAGGTATATACAGATTGACATACAAATTATAATTCCAACATTATTATTGTACAAAAATTTCAACACTAATTTAAAACACAAAAATTAATTCTAAAATTAAAGAGTAATTTTTTACTAATCTAATTATTATTTAAATGTAATATAAATTTTAATAATAATTAACAATATTAATATATATTTATTTATTTTTATCGAATCTGTCACATTATTACATATTTATTTTTATTCTAAAAAAAATATTTATTGTTGTCAGCATAAACTGTATTAAATTCTTTTGCTAGTAACTTTAACATAGTGATGATCAATCAGAAGCAATGAAATCAAATTTAGATCATTGCAATGAACCAGTGTTTTTTGATCTGTTTGCTGTTTTAATAAACTAATCTAATAATCATAGGTGGGGAAAAATTTTTGATTTTTATTCTTAAAATTAAAACTCAAAAGGATTTGTTTCATATAATAAAATAGAAATGTATCTTGTACTATATTTCATAAATTTATAATTAATTATTCAAAAAATGATATTTCAGCAATTATTTTAACAGTAAAAATTTTAAAATATAATAAATCCTTTATAACAAGCAAATCAATATTCATTAAATATAAATTAAATGAAATTTTATAAAAATTTTACATGATTTATAATAAGGTAAAGATTACTATTCTTAAGATAAAAAATTACAAAAAATTTAATTTTTGATACAAAAGGATGAAACTTGTACTAAATTATGACACCTAAGTATAGATAGACTAATGCAAAAATTGCTAAGTACAGTTTTAAGCAAACTCCTATGTTGTATTTCATTGGCAGCAAGTGTAATTTCCAACAATTTGCATACCATACAAAACTGGGCAACACCATATTAATGATGAATAAGTTTATGTAGATCTGATGAGATTTCATTAAAACTTTATAAGTACAGGAATACCTCGATTATCGCGGTTTCGATTACCGTGATTTTCGATTTATCGCGGTTTATAATTTGATACCAAAATTCAAATTATTGCAATCCAAATTCGAATTATCGCGGTTTTGAGATATAGCCCACTACATATGTAACCAGAATTACATTTACCCTCCAAGTAGCTCTCTTAAAGCACTTCGTTTTTATCCGAGGGTGCCTACTCACTGCTCACCAGTAACTGTCCGCCATTGCCTGAAGTAAATGTGGACAAGGCAAGCTTAAACCGGGTAAGCAAACGATGCACCGTATCGGGGCGCCTTAAGAAGGAGGGCGTCAAAATTATCATTTTATCAATATTGTAAAAGTGGTGAGTAGATGTTACAAGGAAGATGCATCGGGGCACTGGGATCTCTAAAGGAGAATCTGCATGTGGATATTTATTTCTCTTCTTATTTACCCCTACAATGAATGCTAAAAGAAACAAGGATGATATCAAGTCTACAGCTATTAAGAAGAAACGTAATGATCAGCTTAAAAGATTAGACGTTTAACAGATTTCTTTTTTACCTCATATAAAATTTAATCAATAGATTTGAAAAATCCTTGGCAACGATCACCCATTTTACATGCATTATTTATCCCGATTATCGCGGATTCGATTATTGCGGTATTTTTCGTGGCAACAATAACAGCGATAATCGAGGTATTCCTATACTTTTTAACCGCATTTAATATGAAAATTTCCATTCCATTTATTTTTAAAGTTTAATTTTTAAAAATAATCTAAACTTTATTTATATTCAAAATTCTATATTGCTATAATAATAATAATAATAATAATAATAATAAACTGAACACATAATATATAGAAAATTAATCTAAATTTACTTTTCATGTATAATTTTTGTTTTTTGGACTGGAATATGATAAAATTTTCACAATGAACAAAAGAATGAAAAACCGATAAATATCTTACTTAATTTTTAATAAAAATATTTAATCGATAAATATCTATTTTATCATGAATTCGAAAAACTATTCAACAAACAAAAATATTGAAATGAATGAAATATATCGCCATTTCTATAATTTATATATAAGTATTAATTATTATAAATATTGTATACACTACGAAAAATGTATATTTTAACGAAAAAACATTGTATAATTAAGTTATTTTCACTAACTTATATCAAATTATTAATATAAATTAGTTATTAAATTATATTAAAATACATTCTGTTGAGAAACAATAATAAATATCTTTTGATAGTTTTCGCTTAGTATATGAAACATTTGGGAATTATTATAAAAAAAATACAACATATATATAAAATTAAAGTAAAACCATGTCAAATTAAATAATAGTTGATTTAAAATTTATAAATTTTGTATAAAATTATTAATTTATATTAAATTCCATAATTATTTAGAGCAGGGCTTCTCAAACTTTTCCACTTGGCGACCCCTTTTATCCGAGAAAATATTTTCGCGATCCTGAGTATAGAGGTATCAAACTAGAATATGAATTAAAATATTTGCTAAAATTTGAGATCGCAGAGATTTTAAACTAAATTTGAGGGTCGCGTTTTAAACTCAAAATCAGTGCTTCTCAAGATGTGGATGAGAACTTTAAGAAGCACTGATTTATAGTTTAAAACGTTCATTTTATAACATAACACTTGTAAATATGAATCAGTGAAACTTTACTCTAGTTATCCCCAAAACGTGATACGCGCACCCTTAGGCCGTATCTCACACGCAACAGACGCGACATTGCACGATGCGATACTATTACCTATGGATACTACAAACGCGATAGTTTGCTATGCTACCCTATGAGCGACAGTCTACCCCAGGAGAAACGCTTCTATAGCGTCTATAATGAAATATGGTCTCATTATTTATCCACTTAAATGCCAATTACGGTCATTTTTCTCTCTCATGTTCCATAATACAAGTTTTCTGAATTTCGCTTATTAAAAGCTCTGAATCGAATTCGATTAGCCATGAAAATTTTTTAATCGCTTTAGAAAACAAACTAATTTGTATTTCGGCTACACAGAGCGATAGCAAGCAATGCTACACGGCGCTACGATAAACACCTTGGACGCGTCGTGGTTATGTCTATTGGTTTGTTTTTATGTCGCTCGTAGTATCGCATCGCACAGCGTCGCGTTGCTTGAACGTGGGACACGGCTTTAAAAAATGCATCAGAAATTTTTGCTTGTTATAATGTATGTCTATTGTATGGAATGCATGTTATTATTCTTTACTGATGAAAGGGTTACGTCTATTTTTATTTTCTAATAAAGGGGTATGCGACAATAAAAGTTTAGGGACTGCTACTCTACCTTACGTCAACATATATAATAAAATTATCATATCAATTAATATGTAATAACTTTTATATATTGTTAATATTAATACTTTACCCATACGATTCCCATTTAGAAGTATTTTAATATTATACTATATATATATATATATTGATATTACTTATTAATTTTTATTTAGCTGTAGTTTTTTAAGGTAAAAAATACATGTTAGCGATCACAAGAAAGCAATAGGAAGCAATTTTTAAGCAACTAGTATTGATTTAAAATATAAATAAAGTTTCTATCGACGGTAAGTAATATTACAGCCCTACTCTAATAATTTTAAAAAGGGAATAATTGGAGATTTTGAAATGAATCGTAATATAAATAAAGATACAAATGAATGATTAACTAAAATTTCAGAGCTCTTCGATGTTCTATTCCTCAGATATTTGAGGTATAAGTGATCGACAGTGGAAAACAATAATCATATATAAAATCCTCCCAAAACGATTATATTATTATTCATTTGCAACCAATAATTTCAGAGATATCGACATTTCACTATTTCCGACTCATTCTTGTTTCGAATGTCCCCCATTTTATAATGAGATCACACAGAACTCTGGAAATTAATAGATACGTATCTCGGATAATAAGGAAGAATATATTAAAATTTGAATGTCTTCTTGACGATTAGACGAACAGAGTGAATACGTGATCCATTTTTATCAGAAATATTTAAAAAATACAATTTAGAAGAGAAAAGTTGCTTTGATAGAAGGACATATATTTTTATCTGTCTCTCTGATGACCACGAATTAATTTACTATATTCGATATATTATGCATATTACATTAAATGAAAATGACATTTTATGCAATGTATTTAATATATTATCTTACTCATTGAGAATAATAATTAAATCCTTGAATGGAACCTTTAAAAAAAATTATAATTTGTAGCATAACTACGAGAAAACGCCTATAATGAGCTCGGAACTCCATATAATTATAGCAAAGGAATTATTGGACGCATTAGTTATATCTCCACAATGCAATTTATCTTACTTCAAAGCATCACTTAAAAACTGCATCCCAGACACGTTAATGATTACATAAAACAGACGATTATCCTTCTTTTCATTGTTTTGAAAGCCCTTATGGATTGTCATGAATAGCAATTCTTTACAAGATAAAGTCTACAACAATAATAATAAATAAAATTTTAAACGATACTGCGAAAAACTACTACTACAAAATATAATTGCAAAGATTAAGGGCAAGTGTAGTAATTTATAACAATTTTTACGGTCGATAACAATCGTTTCGTATTTTTAGCACTCGGAATTATTATAAAATAAAAAATAAAATAAAATTCATGCAGAAAAACAAAGATGATAAAATTTAAATTTTATTTTTTAAGCTGCTTAAATTTTCATAATCGCACACGTCGTTTAGTCTTTCAATTTAGCCAAACTATAAATATCGCCAAAATAAAAAGTGGGTCGAGGAAGTGATTTAAATAATTCTAAACATAGACAAAAATAATTTATTTCGAAATCGAAGGATTACATTTAAACGTTAAATTAGCTTTTCGAGTTGTTTACACATTCAAATTATTCAAGAGGAAAAATCTATAAACTCTTTTTTTCCTTTTATTCAATGCATTAGAATTGGCACTGCTTACGTTTTCGAGCTTCCAAGAGTTTGTTGCAACATATAGATAAATAATCGCTTCACGGTAAATTTGAAAAATATTATAAAAAATTCTGTTCAAAAGGAAACATGATTCTGAAATAATTTATGTTTTCAGTCAGAATTTATTTTTCGAAGATGAATCGTCTTCTGTTTACTAACTGGTAAATATGTCAAGGTGAGATCTAACCATCTAGATAACCGGTCGGAACAATTCTAAATGAATCGAGGACATAATAAATATGACAGATTATAACATATTACAGGGATGCTTATTTTTACTTTCTCGATATGTTATAAATATTCATTTTAAATAGTTAACCAAGTTGCCAACATCTTTTTTTTTATCTGCAGAAATGATGTTTCCGTATTGTTACCTTATTAGAAATCTAGCATGTTCATCATTAATTGCAAATATTTCTGTTCTTCCAACAATAACATAGTTAGCACGCAAAGACTCCTCAGTAGTTAAAAAACATTTCTGTTCTTCCAACAAGAATCCAACTAGCACGTAAGGAACATATTTTGGGACATGAACCCGAGTAGAAAATTTTCTAAACTGATGCTAATAGGCAAGTAATCAACATGAAAATCGCTAGTAATTTTCGCGCTAAAAACTTGTTAAGCAGTAAAAATTGGAATTTAAATTGAAAAATGAAGACAATTTTAAGGATGCACATTAATATACTTAAATAGTTTAAAAATTAACAGTTTTTACAGATATTTTTACTATCATTTTAACGGACGACAGCATCGGAAGACAGCATTAAGTCTATAGGATCCTCTAATATACTTATCATAAGATTACTGTACTCTCCCATAGACTCAATAGGCCTTCCAATACTGTCGTCAGGTAGTCAATTGGCATCACAAACGAACCTAATCAATACATGCATTAAATTAAATCCATCCGAATCCATCTATGATTAAATCAATATTTATTAATATTTAAATTTGTATAAATCACATTGTAAGATTTTTAATGAAGAACTATATATATTTAACAAGAATATCAGCAAATAAATGAATCATATTTGTAAAGAAAGCATTGATACGCTTCTTAGTTATTTTTTCCGTGTTGATGAGTACGCGAACTTTGTAGGAAGTTCAATCCTTAAAAATTCAAACATATTATTTCATTCATTATTATTATTTTCTATCGTTTCTATATTATTATTATTAATTTTTATATTTAACAATACCATATAATAAAATTTCTATTACGCTTATTATTATAGCCTATTTTTACATAGACAATCTGCATTTAATTGTATGAACGATGAGAAAATATTTCATGTGTAATTTAGGTTATATTATATACAAAAACCCTGGATGATTTGATGAATATTTAGGCCAGGGCCATTTAAGAATCCGCCGTTACAAAGGGCGAATCTACAACAAAAACCACTCTTCAAACTTGTATGTTAAGAGCAAAATTATCCAAATTATGCATAATTAAATGTCCAATGAAGTATGATAGGTAGTAATCTTACTCTATGAGTATTGTAAATATGTTTTATAACAGGATAAGATGACAGATTAGATATGACATAATGATGCTGATCCGTTAGCATTTGGTTTGTAGACATCAGATTTTGGAGAAATTAATAGGTTCCACCAACATACCGAATAGTTCTAAGACAATTCATGAATTTAATTTAATTCATGAATCTTTAATGCATATTATAATGCTGCTTTCTGAAAATATTATAAAATCCTGTATAATTTATGCCTCCGAAAAATTATTATTTTTTATACCGAAAATTTGTATAATTTTCGCTTTTGAGAAATTCGTTTTAATGCGTAAATCCGCCTTAATAGAGTATTAAAAAAATTTGTAAACTCGGAATCAGATAACTTTCCAAATCAGCGTATGAGAATCTCACTACTCATGTACAATACAGGAACCAGTAATACGAGTAAGATGTATTGTTTGACCTGAATAATGATTTGAAGCAATGTGAGTCCGTTGCATTTTCTTTTCACGAGAACCATTTGTCATCCTTGAGACTGTTTTGACAGTGTGTTGGACCCGATTAGTAAGTTATCAGTGAGCTGATAATTTCAAACTGAGAACTAAATAGATTTCTTACTGTAGACATTATAATAATATGAAAAAATCTATTGCATACTATAAAATGTTAGTATTTTATATTATTTTAAAGGATAAACTAATTATGTTTAGATTAGTTCAGATTTTACGCCAGTGGATATGTACATGAAGGACATTCCAGTTTACAATCTATCATAAGCTGGATATGCGATTGGATCGATTGTAATGAAGGATTTTTTCAGGGAATCAACTGCATTCCCCTGAGAAAATGAAACATGAGGCATGGGATTTGATCCCGGATCCTTCAAGAGGAATTATAGCTCATCTATGCTGAGCCTATTAAATTAATTATTATTTATCTTTAAATATATTACACTATATTTACAATTCTATAGTTTTTTTTTCTATTAAAGTATAGGAAAAAAGATAACAGGATAGCGAATAAAAATGGAGTTCAACAAAAACTAAAAACGGTATTTCTAATAATAGCCTAATATCATTATTATTAACCATAAGAATAAATATAAAATTATTTAGTTGAATTAATGAAAACAAAACTTAAAAAAGAATTAATAAATTTTGCAATTCAGTGCGGAAACATTCTGCGAATTTCTGGTTTCTCAACCTGAATCCCCAGAAAAATGCTACAAAATTAAAATCTAATATATCGTTACGTGACAAGCGGCATACTTATAGAAGAAAATAATAATTTCCAACACCCATTGGTGTATATAGTAACGCTTTTACTAACGGAACAGGTTTCGGCATATTAATGAATAGCGATGTATAGTAAGATGACACGCTTAGATAGATTTCCGATATGAAGTTTCTCAAGTGATCTGCAATTCAAAAATCTTTAATAGTCTATCGGGATAAAAAAACTTTTGTCATTGTGAAACGAAATGGCCAACTTACGTCAAGTCAAAAACAAGTTTGTTTAAATCAACTCTAGTATTGACAATAGGGGAAAAAATTTAACTTTCTCAGAAATACAAATTGTTAATTATTTATTAGTTTAAAAATAAATTAAAAATATTATAATAATTATAACATAGTAAACAATTTCGCAAATGGCCGAATAATTATTTCGAAGTAAAAATTATTTCATTACTTTATTAATTATTACCAGATGGCGCTTACTTTCATTAATATGGCGGATGAAATTGTAAGCAATTTTTCCTGTATCAATATCATTAAGGAAATTTTTATAAAAATGTAATATATGTAGCGAAAGACTTTATGATACCTATTATAAGACTTTAAACATTTTTTTAATAATAATTCAAAATTAATTTGCCTCATTAAGTTTGTAAATATATTATATTCATTTACCTCTAAAATATATTTACAGAGATTTAAATTTATAATTTTATATCACGTTTCCTATAACAATAGCTTTTTTTTCTGTTATTATTTGTGACGAACAAACTCATTCATTCATAAAATAAAAACTATTTTTTATAAGCGCCATAAAAATTTACAGTCTGTCGCTTTATAACGACATCGTTTCGGATATTAAAATAAAAAGCACGCAAAAAACTTAATTCAAACTTTAAAAAAAATTGCTCAGATAAGCAACGAAACTTAAAATTTAAACATTTTGTATAAAAAAAGAACTGTCAAAGAAACGTGAAAACTAATTGTTGAATGCAAAGGTATATAATTTAACTCGTAGTATGTACGATAATATCAGATAATATTCGTAGAGAGATATACAGAGCATCATTAATCATAACTTTTATTGTAAAAGTTCTGAAAAATGGGTCAGGTTGTTTAGAAAATAAAAGGACTCAGCTGGAATTCTAGATAAACAAATAAACATGCTTTACTCTACTTAAATAATTTTTTTTTTCTAGATAGTAACCTGTGATTATACAAGGAAATATAATCTCTAAAGTTGCTAACAAGGCGTTTTTTTTTAAAGAAAGTATTATTTTAAGAAAGGTTTTTGAACTAAAATGTCCAGGATCTTAAGATCTTTTGACGTGTCGGTATTTTGCGGCGGACCGGTCACGAATACTATTTTCAGTGTTTGCCGAAGAAGAAGATTCACAAGGAAGCTAGAAAATGGTGATTTTTATGAAACGGGTTTATCCAAGTTCCACTTTAAAACCTGAACCGTTATATATAAAATTTATAACGCGCTCATCTTCCGTTGTAATGTTTTTAGCTAAAGAGCGCAGTTAGTATTCGTTAAATATAGAAGCGTAACTTCTAGTAATAGTTTTTTTTTTTTTGTTTTTACTCGATGAATAAAATGTAATCGTTTTTGATAAGTAAATTATATATGATAATAGGTAAATGCTGCATGGCAATGTACGTGAAACTCTTACATTATCACGATTTTTATAAAATATTGCGACCGAATGTCAAGGACATTCATCAAGTTTTGTGTCGAAAAAACAAGATGGATAGATGGCGATGGTCACGGAGTCGTGAGAATAGATTTTAAAGATACTTTATGTCCCTATTGTTCGGTTATAAGAGCGAGTGTGACTCAATGACTGTTTCGAAAATTTTAGATTTTTCTTTCGATACAATGTTTGGTTTTTCTCTATCTCGTTATATAAAAAAAAAAATGTATAAAGTGGTATAGAAGTTTAATAGATAAAAGTAGCATGGTTTAATCTTACATTTAAAAATATTTTACGAGAATAATTTTGCACATATCACGCATTAATAAAGTTTGATAGTAGTTTAATCTTCTTACGTTTAAAAATATTTTACGAGAATAATTTTGCACATATCACGCATTAATAAAGTTTGATAGTACATCAAAATGATTAACGAGTTAAATTATTAATTTTTTTAGATAAAACCACAATATCGTGATTTGGTATAATGTAACACGCTAATTAAAAACACTAAACTGCAGCCATTTTGAAACAAGATGAGGACTGAATTTTTTTACATTTAATTAGTGGAAAATTTTTTACAATTTTGGAATTTTTGATAGTTGTCAAATAGACAGTTAGACAGAAAAAACAATGAAATAATAAACTAATTTTATAAAAGTGATTTTAAAAATGAATGTGAGACTATTACTGAACCTAAAATCGGAAAGTTTATATATAGTTTTATAGGATTATTATGGGTTTTATGACATTATTTTAGTAACAATATGATATAAATTTACATCAACAGGATATTAAAATCACTTATTAATGAAAAGAAAAAAATAATTCTATTATTAATTCAAAAATGAAGGAAGTAATGACAACAATTAGTAACAGGCTTTTTTACATTTGTTTCTTTAAATATTTTTTGATTACGCTTTAATGATAATTAAATTAATAGTTAATTACTTTTCTTTTATAAAATGAGATCTTAAAGGATAAGTTTATTTACCGGAACTAGAAAAAAATTTTATATGACGTAATAAATTGCAACACTACGTCACTGCAGGCATCCTTTCTTTCGAGTTTCTCTTTTTAATTAAAAAATGCCACACCCAAATTTCCAAGAAAAAACTTTTTTCTCTTGGAAAATGTCGTTTAATTACAAATATGTCAACCATTTCAGACCGGATTTCTTAAATCGAACAGTTCTAATTTTCCATTTCTCATAGATTTCGGTCTATAATGAGATTACACCTGAACGTAACCTCATCTTTCGATATTGACTCTTCAATAGGCTTTCTTAAGGTCAAATGTAATTGGTTGATGAGTGCTGATGAAGCTACCGATCTTATCTTATCATCCAATCAATCTTCAGTTTAAAAAAGAAAAAAGAATGGCTTCGTTATTCAAACAATGAATGAGCTAGTTTTACTAGTTTTGATGACTTTTTTTGCGCGCTAGACGTATCAAAATTAATAAAAAAAAATGCGTTTCGGGAAATTATCTTATCATCCAATCAATCTTCAGTTTAAAAAAGAAAAAAGAATGACTTCGTTATTCAAACAATGAATGAGCTAGTTTTACTAGTTTTAATGACTTTTTTTGCGCGCTAGACGTATCAAAATTAATAAAAAAAAATGCGTTTCGGGAAAAAAGGTAACGACTTTTGCAACTCGTTAAACGAAAAATATTTACGAATACGAAACAGCAGAATAAATATTTTATTTATAGATTTTATATTAAATTTTTCCGGTTTGAGATCTTGGATTTGTACAACTACCGTGCATTGTCCAGCAGTTATTCGCCATTTCCTGTTATAAGTTGGCATAAAACCAAACATATATATTTGATTATTCTGGCCACGTCATTCTTTTTAAAGTTCATTTAATTTCACTTTGCGTTTTTGATCTCGGACGTGATTTTTGCAGCCAGGTGTTTGTTGTATAAATTGTCTGAAAAATCTAAATCCTTTTCTAATGGATTTGCAGTAACGTTTGCCAAGATTTAGTGTCCAACGTATTTAAAAAAATAAAGATAAAAAATTGTTAAGCTGTACTTAACTGAACGCCTTCTATTGTTGGCTTCTATTCTGTATGCGATTTTTTTATCATTATTACATATAATTTGCATTTTAATAAATATAAATTATTTTTATTAAAATTTTTGCTTGTCTAGACTGTAGTTTGGCCTTAACGTAATGAATACTAAGCGAGATATATATATATATTTTCTTTAGATATGATTAATGACGTTATGTTACGCTAATTTTGTTTTTTAGTTGAGAAAAATAGCACAGATCGAAAAAGGCGCTGTTGTAAATTGCATAAATATCGTAATTTTTACGTCTTTCACTTCCAATATCGATAGAATGGATGTGTTCGAAACACGTGATTGGCGGGAAGTGGAGCACGTGACTCGAGTCGAGACTCTCAACCACTTGCCTTACCAGTTTGGCAAGACCGAAGATGTAGGACAGATCCCGTATTTGGACGGCGGATCAGAAGTAGGCCAAATCGCCGAGTGCTTTCGCCATTGAACAGTAGACACTGCTATGGGGTGCAGAGGGGTTACACCGTGTCCTGCGGACTTGTTCAAAGTTCGTTACTTGGGAAGCACGACTCTTTCTTTATCGAGAAAACAGATAGGAATAGGTGTCCTTCAACGTCCGTTATTGGAGTTATACTCGGCTGCACGAAGGAGAGGAGACGATCACAGAAAAAGTGCAACTCTAACTCTCAATCAACGTTTGGATATCTCGGATTACGGATTGGTTGTGGCTAAGAACGATCAGGATAACTCTACCATTGTCATCAAAGTGATTACTCCCATCTCCAACATCGCATTGTGGGCAGCTGTACGATTCCATTCTAAAATAAGCAAAAGAAGAAATTTAGGAGCTTCGTTCGCTCCCATCGCTTGTTCTGAAGGCATTGTGGATCCGAAATGGTATATTCAACTAGGCAACAAACAACGTTTTCTCATCAATCTCACTCATCCATCTCTATTCACTTGCCTTTTGCGACGTGTTGCTTCACCGAAATCATATGAGTGCCACGCCTTTGTATGTGCTACTGCTGAAGATGCTCTGACAATTAGTTCTTTGTTAGGAAACGTGAAGGATCACTGTGATAGATTAGGTTCGATTTCTCCTTTCGTAGATTCTAATTATTATAAGAACAGTATTTTAAGTAGTGAACTTCTCCTTTATACGGAAGATGATACTGTTACTGATGTTACTATACCCCACAGTCCCCTAACACTATCGAGTGGTATCGATTATCGTAAATCTGATGTTTTCGATGATAATCATCATTTTGCTTCGTCGTATTCTGGTAGCACGTGTATGCTGTCTGATGGAAAACAGAGTACAGCATACGTATCTGAAAAGAGTAATGCTACATCACCTCTTGACATCGTCACTGTAAATGTGCAAAGCGTTCCAAGGAAGTTTCATCCGAAAGAAGAGACTATGACTATTAGTAAAACTATGGACTTTGGAAGCGAAAGTGAAGCAGGGTGGTCTTGTAAATGGGAACCTGTGGTTCCTCCCAGGAAAAATCGAAAAGCTAAACAGACTCGTAACGAACCACTTCTGCAAATTCGGGAGCATAGGAGAGAAAACGTAAATAATTCGAGGAATTGGGAAAAGGAAGAACTTTCGGAAACTCTGGATTTTAGCAGCGAAAGCGATCTGTCGTCGGGTTCAGATAGTAGATTTCAGATTGTTCCTACACCACATTCTTTGACAACAGATTCCGATCTTGAATACAGAATAAAGCAGAAACCGTTACGAAGGTCTTTCCATTCTGAGCCGAAACATTTAGATAACGGTTATAGAAAGTCAACAACACCGGATAATAGAGCAGTTCAATGGAAAAATTGGTCATCAGATCAATATGCTTCTCCAGTTCGTTCGGCGACTTTACCTAGAACGAAAACTAAACCGAAAGGAATCAGATGGTGTTCGGACGAACCAAAACCTCAGCGACCAAGTTTATTAGTAGCAATAAAAAAATTCAGCGTCAGATCTTTCAGCAGAGCCAAATGCAGAACGGATAAGCTAATAAATAGTTTTCGTTCAAAAATAAAGAAAATGAAAAGTAGCAAAGATGCAAACAGTTCGGCAGATTCTGCTTACGATACACCGGAAGTGTGTCTGAGTCCAGATGGTAATACGACTACCAGACAGAAAGTCTGGAGATTCAGCAACGAGACTCCCGTCAACCCCTGCCATTCCAGAACCTTAAAATATCCCTGCACGTTAGATAACGGTGAGAGCTCTTCCGGATCGCAACTGGGGAATCCGGTAATGAGGCAAGCTCCCCACAGAAAAAAGAGACGACGTAGAAGACGATGGCAACCTGGACCCAAATCGTCTTCTGATTCGGGAGTGGAAGAATATCATTCAGATTATTCCGATACTCTAAACGGCATGCAAAAATCCGAATCCGAACTAGAACATTTTGCCAGCAAAGTGAGTTTAGTCAGTGTCGAACATGGTATGTCGCCGGCCGAATTTCGCAAATGGTCCAAAACAAATATGCAAGAAGAACTAGGTTATATACCATAAAAGTGATTAGCGTGCCATCAAAATCGAATGTGAATTAAATTAAAAAAACAGGTTAGAAAAACAACGAATCGTGCCATACAGCACTGAAAAAAGAATTCCGCGTGATTGAATTTCTTATATATTGGAAAATATTATTTACCAGTAAAATAAATTATACATTTTTATTCATTTAAAAGATTTATCTCCATTGACACAGTTCGTTTCAATGTTTAATTTTAGGTTATCATTACTTGAAAAGATCCATCGGTTCATTATGTATCAAGATAATCGTCGCTACTCTTTTGTCTTCTTAATTAATGTCATCTCTCATTGTTTTCCGGTTTTTTTAATAACAAGACTTCTCAGATTTATCGTTATACAAACCGTAAACAAACGTCGAACGTTGTCAGGCGATGATACCTGACTTTAATTCTTTCTTTAAACGGGTGAACTAATTCCAAATCGTGCGGATAAACGAGATAAAACAGTATCCGTGACAAATATCTTGGAAGCCTGCTCAACGAGTAAGAATTATTTTCTGGTTTAAAATAGAATCTGTTATACCAGATGCTATAATAGCTCGCTGACACACAAAACAGTTAAGTTACAGGATAAGATTGATATCGATATATATATAAATTACCTATATTTTTTGTTACATTAATTTAAATTCACAGTAGCCTTGCTACACCTTAATCTTTCGTCACATAAATTCCTATTGTTATTTATTTAACGTTGATATCATGGTTATTTATGGAAGGAGTTTCATTGCGGTTCATCCAGTTTTAAGAAAATCCCGCCCGATTTTTCGTAACTCGGCACAATTTCTAGACGAAGTTTGACGCTAATGAAACAAAAATTTGAACGTTTACACGATAAATATTTTTAAAATTTTAAAGGAAGTTATTTACTTTTACTCAAAAATACAAAGAATTTAATCGGGTTATTTTTCAATTTTAGTGGACCGTGAAGACAATATAGTGCAATGGGAAGATAATTCGCGTTACAATACGCTATTCTTACGCCGCTATTTATTTGTTTACAGATATAAAAATAATATATCTATGTAATATTTTTTTTCGTTTTGTCTATAATTACTTTTCCTACTTTCGCTTTTAAAACGAGTTACTCGATTTAGGCTCGTTGAAAAATATGGAGCAGCCTGAACTTGTCATTTCTATTTATGTTTATATTGAATAGATCAATAAGAGTCTGGTATCAGATGAAGGGCAAAACTAATCGAGTTTCTTTTGGTTAAATTTAACTGCATTAAAGTTTCATCTACAGTGTTGCATAACGCGTTATTGTGTAAAATCTGCACCTACGTTACGGAAGATAATCTTCAAGTTATTCGTAAACTTAACTATAAATGGAATTTTTGCACGGAAACGACTAAATTTAAATATTATATGGAATAAAAATAAAAAGAGAATATTTAATCCAGTATTTTTAACATACGATTTTTCCTCAGTTCCAAAATTATTTTTATAAAGGAAGTTTATTAATGTTATTTAGTATAAAAATATTTACGACTGAAATTTTAATTAATAATAAAAATTGTAACGAATCGTAATAAAATAATTTAATCGAGAAAACGTAATAGAATAATTTAATCGAGAAATCGACATAGAATAAATTAATCGAGAAATCGATATAGAATATTATTTAAAATAATCAAAAATCTTAATAGACTAATTTAATGAAGAAATCGATATAGAATAAATTAATCGAGAAATCGATATAGAATATTATTTAAAATAATCAAAAATCTTAATAGAATAATTTAATGAAGAAATCGATATAGAATAAATTAATCGAGAAATTGATATAGAATATTATAAATTAATCGAAAAATCTTAATACTTTAATCAAGAAACCGTAATAGAATAATTTAATGTTTTGATCTAAAGCTATTTTAGTGATCGAAAAATCGATATAGAATAAATTAATCGAGAAATCGATATAGAATTTTATAAATTAATCGAAAAATCTTAATAATTTAATCAAGAAACCGTAATAGAATAATTTAATGTTTTGATCTAAAGCTATTTTAGTGAAAATTTTAAGATTTAATAAATATACAATATTCATATTTTTATTCTTAAAAATATGATGAAGAGATATCAATTTCACTTTTATTTATTAAAAAAACGATTTAGTATATTTTTTGTCTGATCATTTATTAATAAAATATCTCAAAAAAAAAAAAAAAAACATCGGAGGTTTGTGATATAATATTACTTTTTAATGTTTTTTTTACTTTTATTTATCACTTTTTTTAAAAGATTAATAAAAAGAATCATAAAATTGAATTATATTAACTCAATTAATTAATTTTTCTTAATTAATTAGTAATTATTTAATGATCAACAAGCTATCAATGACATTGCATTTTTATAAGACTTTAAATCACGTCAATTTTTGTTTTAGCTATTCAGTTTAAAGTTTTGAATTGTAACTGTATATTAGTTATTTTTTGGTTTCTAACACTCACTATTTCGGCGATTGTGTGACCATTGTTGTGAGATTCTGTTTTAATTTTATTTTACTGTTTACTGTAATTTAATTTTATTTTCATTTTACCATGAGTTTGTTGCTTTTTTTAAATGAGTGAGAAAAAATGTAAAAAAGAAAATGAAAATCGAGTATATTAATAGCAGTTGGAAAATGACTTTTTCATAACAAATCACATAGGTAAACTGCTTTGTTTAACGAACATTTTTCTAACTTTTATGATTTTAGTTGGAAAGTAATAGACGTTTAGTAGTACTTATTTGTGTGAAAGTGCATTTTCTAACATGAAAATAGTTAAAAATCGATTTGGAACCTGCCTCTGAGATTCTTCTTTTACATATTCAATGGAAAACTACAAGAATGGATGTAAATATCCAGCCCTGGCAAATGCTGCTGCCCACCCTCATTTATCACATTAAATAGATACATACATACTATTTTTATATTTTTTAAATGTTTATATTTTATAATTTTTTATTAACATGTTTATTGGATGCAATTTGGTAAATATAATTTTGTAATAAGGTTTGTTAATCTGGAAATAAAACTGGTTTCCAAAACGCATTATATTTGTGTGTTCTGTTTGTTGAGACAATAGCATATCAAGTATCAAAGCCCCTCCCCCTTTTTTGTAATTGTGGCCCTCCATATCTCCAGTAAACACGGCTATAGTCTCGTGTTCATTATAATTGGACAGCCCTGCTATATAGCTATATTAGTACAATACTGATGATATAACTAAGGAATTATTTAATAGGTTTTTATGACATTAAATACATAAGTTATGCCACTGAAAATAATTTTTATGATATATGTTTTAATCCTTTGACTTTAATAATTCCAAAATAAAGGATATGTTCAGAAAGTATGTTCAAGTGCTTTCTGGAACTGCATATAGTTATATTAAATATACATCAAATATGCAAATAAAATATATTTTTCAACTTTTACTGATAAAAAAAGTTCTAAATGTAAAATCATTCTGCAGAAATAAATAAAACTCAAAGCTTTTACAAGGAAAAGATTTTCAATTTATAGTCATCAGTTTTTAAAATACTTTGTTGGAAGTAAAAAATGACTTTCCATAAATTGAAAATATTTCTTCCTTATTGCTTTTTCAGAGAGCATTAATTTTGTTTATGGCTATTATATCAATAATATTTTCATTCTTAAATGAATGTTTATAATTACAAAAAATAAAAAACCAAATGTGCTTGCAGAATTGGCATCTTCATATTGTAACAAAAATTTCTAAACAGCAAAGATATGATACCAAATTAATAGTCTATTAATTAAATTGATAGAAATTTCAAATTATCATGAATATTTATATTTGATCTGTACATTGAAATATATTTCAATTATTGGAAACAATTTGTTCTGAGTACTATCGAACTGCTAAAGAGATAATACAGAACATAATTCTTGGAAAAACAAAAATCAGGATTTTACTATATTATTTATTTCAAACAACATAAATTATTTATTTATTCCAAAGAATAAAAAAAGGATTTAATTAAACTGTAAAATAAGTATCTCACTGTTTAGGAGGCCACCTTTTCCCACTTCCCCATGCTGCATCCTCCTCATCAGAAGAAACTTCTTTATAATTGATTTTCTTTTGAGCTGCTCGTCTTGTTGAATGTCGATATTCTTCACTTAATTCACTCTCCCAGTCTTCATCTAGAAAAAGTAAAATAAACTTTTTAATAATTTAATCTCAAGCATCTATGTTTTGTAAAAGAAATGATCACATTAATCTTTCTAATACATTAAGAACTTCACAAAGTTATTCCAATTTTCATTGTTCTTTGGGAGAGAAATAATTTTCAATAAAGATAAAATATTTTTTAACTGATTGACAGTTCTGTTTATATTTCTTTGAAATAAATTTAATAATTTGAAATATCTGATAATAAGGCATAAAAACTGGCAACTGCTAATCAGATTAAGCAGAAAAAATGCAATCATTATTAAGAAAAATCTTGCAAAATTTTATAAATTATCAATGTAATTACTATAGTCACTCGCAAAAATTTTCCCTTATATAATTTTCCTTTTGAGATTTAAAAAAAGAAAATTAAGAAAAAAAAATTGTGCAACTTTACCATGTAACTGCATACTAATTTTTACTTTTTTTAATGACTGTAAGGTGAAATATCAATAAAATACAGCAACACTGTAGTTAAAGAAGCCAAGAAATTATTTTCAAACAAAAGATGCTAGATTTATGACAATTTGTACTTATAACAAAAATTCATACTTATGATGGCCACTATCAATGGTTTTGTAATAATGGCAGAAATGAACATACAAAGCTTTTCCATTTAGTTATTCTGTTTCAATTTGAGCATTGCTTTTTGAAATGTTCTAATGAAATCATATGTAATAAATTCACCTCAAAAGTATTTACAGAAGTTTTCTAATTACATATTTCTTAAAAAGTTAAAAAGACTCACAACTATTAACATCTGTAGCTAATAAAAATAATAAAATAGAATCAGACTCAACAATTTCTACAACCAATATAGCATTATCAAAGAAGTCATTTTCTGTTTCTACATATTCTACTAATTGAAGTTTTAAGTAAGCCAAATTTTAGCATTCAATGTTTGATCATGTGGCTGAAGTCATAAAGTAGTCATTTATTACCTGAAGGACAGGATTCAATTTCAAATCTATTCCTCTAGATTTTACTGGAAAAATCAAAACTTAATCTATTGAAACCCATCCTTCAATCCTGTAAAGGTTGCTATCATATATATTCTTTATAAGATTCAGTGGGATATCCAACTAATCAATCTAGCATTCAATTTAAATAAAACCAATTATTACAGCTATATCCAAAATTAATAAAAAGATTTCATTATGTTTATTTTTATTACTAATTTTTGTTTGCAAGGTATATATATTATATTAGATTTTTTTTATAAAATATTGGCAAGGATAAAATGTATGCTTTCTTCATTCTAAAAAATAAAGTGTTTATTCAAAATTATTATACCATATTTCTTTTTAAAAATTTCTTATGTATTTGGAATTTTGATGATTGAAAAATATATTTCCATTTATATTACTGCAATTATAAGAATTTGCATTCCAAGTTATAATCAAAAACCTATTCTTCAATCTTCTAGATAAAAAATAGGATTTTGATTATCAATTGACCTGAATCAAAAATATTAAATACATCCCTGTCAGAATTCAGAGATCCCAGCAGTTTGGTAATTTCTTGGAAGGAAAGCCACAGTAGAGTAACAGATTTCTGGAAATCATTAAGAAATTGAAAGGTGGTAAAAAGAATGAAATGGTAGCATTTTTATGTTACCTATTTCATTCTTTTTGTTCGTTCTATCAATTATCAATGATTGGATGAAACAAGTTTTATCAAATACCAATTTGCTTTCCATCCCACCAATAACTTTTATTAAAACTATCAAAATGATACTGTATAAAGAAACAATTTTACATTCATGGAATGAATATTTTGATAACTTCTTAAATGATATGCAGAGATAGCATATTCTGAAATCAATGAGAGAATAATAAATGTTAATGAGAAAAGTGAATAGATAATTTTATTTAAAGTAAATGTATTGTGAAAAAGCTTAAGATCAAAATAGATGCAATATTAGTGAAATATGATTAGAATTAATGCCTGAAAAAAAAGGCAGCATTCTTTAATTGCAGCAATTAATTTCTCTATGAAGAAAATTTGGGAAATACCAAAAGGACTGGAAAACAGTCATTCATCAATATTTAAGAAACATGATAATGATTACAGACATGTATTTTGAGCATTTATTTTTATCAATTTAGCATTTTAGATTTATCATTTTAACATTTTGTAGCATTTAAAATATTTAATTTTAACATCTATTTTTATTAAACATAAATTCAAATAATAATCAAGTAATGATACATTTTAACACAATTTATTATATACATACAATTTAAAGATATAATAATAACAAAAATAATAATGTTTATTTATATGTTTGGTTAAGCCACCATATTACATGAGGGATATATTGTAACTGGAGACGATCACTTATAGAGCCTATTACAGGCTGGCAACACCCATAATGGGGTCAACTGTATGACTGAAAAATGTGGTTCAATGGACCGGACCAGACCCGGATCCCTCCTGAAAAACTGGAGTTGTGGGACCGGATCCTCCAGTGTGGTACGCCATAGCTTCACCCATTTGAAGCCGGATCCTCCAGGGTGGTAAGCCATAGCTTTACCATTAAAATACGTCATGATCTATTATTTTAATAATTGTCATGATATCATAAAATATTGATGATATGGTCACAATATTGAATTTTATATGAGGTTTCATCAACCATTAAAACATTTGTCTTGTTTTTTTTATCTTTTATTTAATTTCATTTTTCAATCCTGCAGCACAAATCGGTACATATGTTCACTACCAGCTGTACAGCTTTTAGCACCCTGAGCGAAAATGTTTGTTTCACCCCCTTCAAGTCATTATCGATGGTCGTCAGTTTTGATGGGCATAGATGACGTCTTGACAATGAGTGGACTAGGCGATCATCCAGTCTGCTCACCTGTTTTTAAGTTATGTGTAAAAAATAATTATATCTTAGTACAATAACAATAATCATAATAATAAAACACAAAATGCACCAGTGCCCTTTGTTGCCCCTAATATATCAGCGTCTCAAGTGGGTGCTCCTCTCGATCATATCTTGAGCTGCCTTGCATATACTCTTCGTAAATGATCTGCACATAGTAAATCTCCCAACCCTTCAATATATTTAGTGAGGTATTGGCACACTCCTGGATCATCTAATTTTTCCAACAGTATATTGGCTTTGAGACATACACTAACTGTGTCTTTGATAAATTCTGATTTATCATTGGTTCATTTCATCTTTGTGTTTATAATGACTGCGACTGTGAATTGGATAGTACTCATACTTTGTAGAATGCTTGGAAATTGCCTTCTAGTGATTTACCGATTTCAGATGTTGTTCCACATGGTTCTTCTTGACCATTCCACTTGATAACAATGCCTGCACATTAAAATGTTAGTATTACTTATATACATTCAGTGGGCTTTGTATGCAGTTGCTCTTTCAAGAGTATTAATTTTGGTACACCCACTGGTGTTTTAAGGCTAAAAAAATTTATATTACACTTATTAAATTTCTTAACGTTGATACCTATTTCAAAAAAACTTTAGTTTAGATACTAGCCGATTGACAAACATTAATGGAATAGATAGAACTTGTGACACTCGTATGCATACAACAATGCTGCCAACACAGCAATGCAGTCATAATACCCAAGATAGTACCATAGAGAATAACCATAGACAAAAGTTATTATTATATACTTATATTATAACAACATTTTTTTAAAATCAACTAATTTTAGATTTATTTTTGATTTATCATCTATTACATACTTTACAAATTTCATATAAATTAGCATCTATTGCGAATTTTAGCATCTATTTGCATATTTTACGAATTATTGCATAAATTAGCGTCTATTTAGCATCTATCGCAAAATGCTCAAAATACGCTTCTCTAATAATGATAAATGTCAGTGCTTTATATAATAAAGAAATTTGTTGAATGAGAACCATTTTTTCATTTTGAGAAGATAATTTTTGTTTTTGTGAAGAAACTATTTCATCATCCATCAACTATCACTGCAATTTGTTTAACCTGTTCACTGCTTTCAATTTTTTCTAATTAAGCCTCGTTAATATGCAAAAAAAAAAAAAAAAAAAATGTAAATCTTATGTATTATTATTCTTAATATTGTAAAGCTTATTAATTTTATTTTATTTTTAATGTTTATTTAATTAATATTTTATTTTAACATTCTAACATTTGTATATTTAAACTTTAAATTTGTTCCGTTTTGGCATTCTTATGTTCGACAATCTATATATGTAAAGTATAGCTGATGAGGACTTAATAAAGTCGAAAGCGCTACTAAATTTTATGTGTAAATTTTTCTATGTAAAGTCGAAAGCGCTATTAAATTTTATGTGTAAATTTTTCCACTTTTAATCAGTGCTAGAGAACAATATTATAAAAATATACATAAATGTGTTAAAATAAAGTAATGATAATAGAAAGATTAAAACTTATGGTTAAAAGTTTTGGCAGTATGGACCTGAAATGATCTGGCAATTTAATTGTTCTGAATTTGGGAAACTGTGGAACATTGTAAAAAATATTATCTGGAGGAAATGGCCATTTATATATTTAGTAAAGTGAAGCAGATCACTTTTGTCAGTCCACTAATTAAACTCTGGTATATTCAATAAGTTTGAATGATTGGAACCATCAAGTAATACATTGTCTGAATTAGTCAGTAGAAGAAGAGATTCGATTGCTTGACAATATGCTGACTGCATTTTATCTAAGTACGATTGAGCTGTGATATGTAAATGAATATCCCATACTTAATGTTAGAAACTATTGTTTCAAAATCAAGATTAGTGAATATGAAGATTGTTGATTCCTCATTAAGTACTGTTTGGTGAAAATGGATTTTTGACTAATTTGATTAAGTATTATTTCAGTAGGAAATTTAAAAAAAAAAAAAAAAAAAAAACAGATTATGATCAGGGATTATTCCTAGATCAATGTGGTTATCAATAGGAGAAATAAACATATTAATAAAAGGAATATAAAGATTTTCAGTAATTGTTTTGCTTAATGTAAAAACCATATAAGACATTTTTCTTATGTTAAAGATCAAGTTGTTTTGGGATAGCCATAAGATCAATAAATGAAAATCTTTAACAATTACCGTATATACTCTAATATAAGCCAATCCGTGTATAAGCCGACCCCCCCGACTTAAGAGTTTAAAAATCGGTAAAAATGCATAACCCGTGTATAAGCCTACCCCTGACTTTAGCACTTAAAATTTGGCAAAAATTTGAAACCGATAAATTACGTGATTTTTGATTTTTAGTTATCGATATATTAATTTGCCAAAATAAATATTTTATTGAAACTTTAAATATAAACATATAAAATAAATTTTATAATACAAACACCAATATATAATTTAAAAGGTAAAATTTTACGTTACCCTAAGCGATTGTGAGATCCGCGAAATATCACTTATGTTTTATTATTCCTTTTATAATTATCATGTATTTTTGCTTTACTTAATATTTGCATCATTTATATTTTATGTTATTCGATTATATTATTATAGTAATTATGTAAACATTTATATTAACCAATTTATATTATTATTTTATCAGATAATTATTTCATTTAATTTTGTAATTTTATTAAACTTTGCATAATTTTTATCATTCGTTGAAATCAACAAAACGACAGTTAGCTTCCTTTAATTCTCCCTATGTGTTATTATTTTAAATAAATAAATGGGCTGATAACCGCCTGAACAAGGAAGAAAGGTTGAAAAAGTCGGAGGGAGAACAGGGAACTGATTTCCAACATCAACTGCCAACACATCAAGATGATGTAAGTCTCTGAATCAACCTCCTAAAAAGCGAGATCTAAAAGAGAGATAAGAGGAGAGGGGGGAAGATAGAGATGACGACGAATAGTCAGTTGGAAACTAATCTGTGAGTTGGAAAGTAACATTTGACAGAGAGAGAGAGGGAAATTGTCCTCTCTTCAGGAAACAGTTCTGACTCATCCAACTCAAAGGTATGTAGTGCCAGAGGAGTGATATATCAACCCATTTGCAACCCGTTTACTGTCGCTAGGTCCAATAGACATAATTAGGCTTGCTCATGTATAATATAGTTCGTTTCTTTGATTTCTCTCTTTTTACCCTTGTAATGAATTTAATATTTGTTTATTATTTTGTTTAAATAAATGTCTTTGTATACAGAGTTGCCTGTGTACTGTGTGCTACTTCTTCCTTCAACCCGGACCCCATGTGTCTCGATTATATTATTATAGTAATTATGTAAACATTTATATTAACCAATTTATATTATTATTTTATCAGATAATTATTTCATTTAATTTTGTAATTTTATTAAACTTTGCATAATTTTTATCATTCGTTGAAATCAACAAAACGACAGTTAGCTTCCTTTAATTCTCCCTATGTGTTATTATTTTAAATAAATAAATGGGCTGATAACCGCCTGAACAAGGAAGAAAGGTTGAAAAAGTCGGAGGGAGAACAGGGAACTGATTTCCAACATCAACTGCCAACACATCAAGATGATGTAAGTCTCTGAATCAACCTCCTAAAAAGCGAGATCTAAAAGAGAGATAAGAGGAGAGGGGGGAAGATAGAGATGACGACGAATAGTCAGTTGGAAACTAATCTGTGAGTTGGAAAGTAACATTTGACAGAGAGAGAGAGGGAAATTGTCCTCTCTTCAGGAAACAGTTCTGACTCATCCAACTCAAAGGTATGTAGTGCCAGAGGAGTGATATATCAACCCATTTGCAACCCGTTTACTGTCGCTAGGTCCAATAGACATAATTAGGCTTGCTCATGTATAATATAGTTCGTTTCTTTGATTTCTCTCTTTTTACCCTTGTAATGAATTTAATATTTGTTTATTATTTTGTTTAAATAAATGTCTTTGTATACAGAGTTGCCTGTGTACTGTGTGCTACTTCTTCCTTCAACCCGGACCCCATGTGTCCTTACTCGCGTACGTAAATAAACACGCTCGCAAAATTCTGACATTCTGACAATTGACTACAGCGCCACCTTGTGGGATTTTCACATTGGTGTCAGGAGTGGGGTAGTGCAATAAAAAGAGGAGCCCGCAATGAAGAAAATACTTTCAAAAAAGTCCGGAAACAGTTCAACTTGTTGGATGTACGATAAGTAGCAAGATGGCACACAAAGAAGGGGATAGGTCAGAAGGAAGAACAGGCACTATGAAATCTTTCGTTCCATTAGGATTTGTGCTGCCTAGTTTTGATGGAGAGCTAGGACCTAAGGTGCACACTTTCTTCGAGCAGCTGGAGGAGGTAGCCAAACTCCATCAATGGACTGGGTCTGAAAAATTTCGAATCACTTGATGTAAACTCACCGGGATAGCTAGAGAATTCGCGTACAAAAGCCAGAAACTTAAGCAAGTAACTGATTATGATAAATTTAAGGAGATTATGATCAGTAGATTCGATCCTGAGCCACTTTTCTTAAGAACACAGAGATTTCATAAATGCGTGCAAGAAAAAGATGAAGACATGCAAGCTTATGCTGTTAGGCTTCAAAGTTTAGTTACTGGGATTACTCCCGTTCCGGAAACTGCTACTGACCGAGAGTGAATAGCGGTAGAAAACTGTTTGGAAAAGGAATTAGATACTCGTTTAACAATTCAATTTTTGTCGGGGTTATCGCCAACTATTCACAGGCAGGTTTTGTCTAGAGACCCAGCTACTTTCAAGGAAGCTGTAGCAATAGCCTCACGGGAAGAGATGGCCGAACAACTAACTGCTAAGCCAAAATATCATATTAGTGCTTCTGAGATAGAAATGTCCGAACTACGAAACGAATTACAGCAATTACGGACGGAACTAGTTGAATCCTGCGAGAGAGAGAACAGAGTAACAAACATAATTCGTTTCAGGTTGTTCAAGCACGACCCTGTAACTGTTACAAAATAGATACCGAACCTGGGAATAGGATTCTTAAAGATAAAAAATGCCCAGGCTTTATAAAAAGAACAAAAGTAATATCACCAAAACCACCAAGGATGTTTGCGTTTATAAAAACACACAAATCACCAATCGGAATAAGACCAGTCATTTAAAGAAGGGCCTACTTACAGTATAAAAAGAACTCTGGCGAAGTGGTGTAGGCAGAAGATACTAGATTACGAATGGGCACTAATTTCATCAAGGCAATTTATTGATGCTATAAACGAAGTGGGCCCTATACCAGATGAAACAATGGAGGTATATGATTTTGAAGCACTATACCCCTCCATAGTGCTGGAACCTGCATGCTTACTGTTATATAGAATGCTATTAGAGAATCTGCCAAGTGATGAAACGGACCCAGAATTACTACATAACCTATGTCACCTCCTGAAATATGAGGCATACTTCCAATTTAAGGGATGTTTTTATAGACAGACAGTGGGTGTCCCGATAGGGAGCCTGCTAGCTGGAATACTAGCAGAACTGGTTGTCAGAAGAAAAGAAAGCGAAGTTTTCCAGATGCTTATTCCAGCAGTAAAGTTATATAGACGGTATATAGATGATTATATTATTATAAGAGAAAAAACATATAATCAGATTGATATAGAGCAGCTCTTCCGAGATGAAAGTTTGGGGCTGAAGATAAAGAAAGTAAGAGAAAATGAAATGGAAATAAACTACTTAGATGTTAAAGTAAAAATTGAAACAGGAGAATATCAAACAAAAGTGTATAGGAAAGACACATACATTCCTCTTTTTATCCATAAAACCTCAAGAGAGCCGTGGCAAATAAAGATGGCTTCATTTAGAGCCCTATTTACTAGAATTAAAACGCAATGCAGTACATGGGAAAATGTTACAGAAGAATTAGAGTGGATTACACAACAGGCAGAGGCACACGGATACAATCGGAATATTATACTAAAACTATGGAGAGGTATTGAGAACAAAATAGGTAGAAGTGACAGTAAGCAGAACAGAGAACAAGAACAGAACAAAAGAGAAGATAGCTCCTATATTTTAGAAACCAACCCATTGACTATGAAATATAAGAATAAAATACAGAAAGTGGCAGGAAGAAAAATAGCCTTTTCAAGGAGGAACACACCTTTAATCTTACTAGAAATGATAAGGATAAATGAGAACCCTTAAATATGCCAGGAGTATACCAGATACCGATAGACAACAGTGATACTAATGAAGAAGAAATATACATACTGTAGGGTCCACGATTAGATCGGTTAAGAAGAGACTACAAGAGCATAAGGTAGACAAAGAGAAACAGAAGGCTACAACGACACTAGTGCAAAGAATGATGAATTTTGACACTACACCAAAATGGAATGAAACTAAATTGATAAGTATGATTCAAAATTCGGAGAAGCTAAAAATAGCGGAAACAGTAGAAATATACGCAAAGAAGGCGGAAGGCAAGAAAGTCATTAACTATATAGAACCAGAAAAATTAAGCTTAGCATGGGAGTATTGCCATAAAAAGACGAAATGATTAGTTAGTTGTGCTAGAAATAGGAAGAAGAAAGGTGGTTTATTTTAAAATCGTAGACTTTTACTATATTTTATTTTATTTTTAATAAGAGCAAGCCAAATGCATCAATTATTTACGTTTATATAGGCTAATTAGCGGTAGAAATGCGTTTCGAACTGATGTTTAAAAATTTGTAACAATATTAGAATAATAGAATCAGAATTCTAACTGTTTTCTAAAACCAAATTTTTGTTTAATGTTAATCGAAATACTGAAGAGGGCTCGATAGAGTCGAAAGTACTATATTTTTAATAAAGTTAGTGTTGATATATAAGTGTATTTTACTTCCTGCTCAAAGAGCTGAACTGTTGTAAGTTAAAAGTGCTGAGCAGTGTAACAGTATGATTGATTCATATATTGTTTTAGTTTCCAAGCATCTTGCAGGAAGATAACCATTTGAGTATCCTTTGAGACAAAAAAGCTATATATGAAGGTATTTTGATAGAATAAATAAGGAGAGCATCAGGGCCTTCAAATTATTTATTATGAGATTTGAGTGCTTGAAGAACATCATTTGTATTAAAGCAAATTTTTGCATTGTTTAGAGGTCTGAAAGTAAAAATTGTAATGTTTTTTTTTGTTAACTTATCTGAGAAAAGATTACAGATCCCTCTAAATAATTTATATGAATTATTTTTTTGTGTATATGAAATACATCTGAAAGAAGATCATAGTCTCTTACTCTTAATATTATTGTTGTTGATATTTCTTGAGATTTGTCTAATTTTATCTGAGATAAATTTCAAAAACTGTTTCTTGGTTTCAGTGTAGGATCTGCTTGCCTTCCATTGTATAAAATGTTTGTTATAGATCATTTTTAGATTCTTTGTACTTCTACTCATCCAAAAAATATATAAAGTTGGTCAGCCAGTAAAAGGAATTTTGTTTTGAATAATCATATCAATAAAGAGATACATGTCATAAAAATTCCCAATATTTAAGTTAAATTTATAGGGATCACTCCAGAAGAATTGAATCATATCACCAATTATGACAAACCAATTTACTTTATTCCAGTTCCTGTAATGTTTGAATTTGATGCAAGAATCAGAGGATAAGAATAAAAGTAAAATAACCAATATTAGCAAGTGATTGGATTGTAGGCCTGGTATATTACAAACAAAACAATCTTCAGTATTTGTAGAAAATAAGTCCAAAAAGTTTTGTTTACATATAACGAAAGAGACTGTTTGAAATAAATTATAACCATTATAATTATCATTAAAAAGTTGTTGTGAAAACTCAGTCAGGTAGCTGTAGATTGGATTCTGTTATTCCATTTAATATTATTGAAATAAAAATTACCATATATAATCAAGTAACTAAATTTAAAACTGTTGATAGTTTGATTAATTAAATTAATTAGTCATTTTGTCAGAAAGAGAGTCATTGGGAGAGAAATAACAACATGTAGTTAACAAATTGATTTCTTGCATTCTAGCAATAATAAGTGTATCACTTCAATTAACCAGGATATTGACAATGAGAACTGCTTTGCTATATGTTATAGATGTTCCACCTTTCTTTTTACCCTGTCTATGGGTATAAGATTGTATACATAACTGTCAAATCAGGGAATAGATTTTTGTGTCAAACAGAGAATAGACTTTTTGTGTGAGAGAATATCATTCATCATGTCTTGTAAAGCAAATAATGGTGTAGTCTGTAGCTAGAATAACTTCTAGTTGAGATAATTTGTTATAAATAGAATAAGAGTTTTGACAAAAAATTCTTACATCACCTAGAGTAACATTATTATTCCTTGATTGCTATATGACATTAGTATCATTATAATTATTAAGTTGTTCAGAATAGGAACTGATATTTGGTGGAAGATAAATATGATCTTCACAGTGAATTTCTGTTGGTTTTGTCTGGCTACTATATTTTTCATTCAAATAAAATTTATAATATAGTGGTACCTTGATTAATGATGGCCTCGGATAATGACAGCTTTGGTTAACGACAAGTTTTTTGAAAGAAAAAATTGTCTTGGTTAACGACTCCTGATTATGTGAACTTCCGACAAAATAGAGCTCTGTAAAACAGCTCGTCATTGCATCACGCGATTAATTAGCTCAGTCAATCATTATTTTTTTTAACAATCAATTCAAATCCGACAATATCATTATTAAAATTAATAAAATTATAACCATATAAAAATATATTTAACTAAATGATAATTAACATATAATAATGAAAACAAATTATTTAATTAATTAAAAATAGATGTGCAACAGTTCACTAGTTTTTAGTTTCTTAAAGATGATTTCTAGACGAATTAATTAAAAATAGACGTGCAACAATTCACTACTTTTTAGTTTCTTAAAGATAATTTCTAGACGATTATTTTAAATTCTGCGAACAAAGTCTAATTCTATTGTTTGTGTTAAATATTACTTGACACCTGCGAGTGGTGTGACGTCGCAGTTTCGGATTCCTTTGTGTTATATATTACTTCATACCTGCAAGTGGTGTGACGTCACAGTTTCGGATTCCATTAGAAGAACTTGATACCTGCGAGTGGTGTGACGTCGCAGTTTCGGATTCCATTAGAAGAAGAACAAAAGTCTGTTCGAGATCCTACAATTCATATAGACAATAAATCGGCGAGTGCGTGTCACCCTTACAGTTCATATAGACCAGTGCTTCTCAAACTTTTCATTCATGATCGTTCATACACAAAATAAATCGGCAAGTGCGTGTTACTGTTCATTTGCCATCAAAAGGCAAAATCAAATCTCATCTGTATAATGAGTTGAATCTATAAACTGCTTATCAGTAGTTATGGGTTTGTTTGTTAAAAAACTCCGAAGTGAGTCCAATTATCCTTGTCACTGTTTGTTTGCCATCAAAAGGCAAAATCAAATCTCATCTGTATAATAATCGTTGCCCATTAAAAGGCAAAATCAAATCTTATCTATATAATAATCGTTGAATCCTATGCTGCTAATCAGTATTTACGGGTTCGTTTAGATCGGAAGAGCGGTTCAGCAGGAATGCCGAGGTGTTTATGGGTTCGTTTGTCAAAAAACTCCAAAGTGAACCCAATTATCCTTCTGGGGGCTTGTTTGTCAAAAAACTTCGAAGTGAGCCAAATTATCCTTCTGGTATTCATTTGTCAAAAACTCCGAAGTGAGCCCAATTGTCTTTTTGGTGAAGATTGATAATTTCCAAAGTGAGCCCAATTGTCCTTCTGGTGACCCATTAAAAGGCAAAATCAAATCTTATCTATATAATAATCGTTGAATCAGTGTTTACAAGTTCGTTTTGTAGCAAATATAATAAATAAATACTATTTCCATATTTTTAGGACATTTTAAATGAGTTTTATCTGCATTTTTAATATTTATTATGATTGTGGGAAGGAGCCGGAACAAATTAATCAGTTTTCAATTAAAGGACATTTTAAATGAGTTTTATCTACATTTTTAATATTTACTATGATGGTTGTGGGAAGGAGCCTGGAACGAATTAATCAATTTTCAATTAAATCCTATGGGGAATCGTGCTTTGGATAACAATGGTAATCCTGGAACGGATTACCGTCATTAACCAAGGTACCACTGTAATATGGTTAATGACAGTTCCGCTGAAACGGATTACCATCGTTAACCAAGGTACCACTGTATAAAGTTTCTACAGGTGCAGTAGCAGATTTTGTGTTAAGAGGGCCCGAGGTGTGAGAAATTTTTGTCAGTTGCTACAGGAAAGAAGATTTATCTATTGAGAGTAAGGTGTATTGTAATGATGGTTTCAACATAAAGCCCCATGGAAGGTTGATATCTGAAGCAAAACATTTGAAAACAAGAGATAGAGTTTTAAGAATTGGCATCTGGAATATCAATAACTTTTGATTTTAAGTTTTTAAGTTTTTAAGTTAAAAATTTTAAGTTAAAAATAAACCTTTTATTTCTACTGCAAGTTGTGCTTTATTCTTTACGTAATACAGGCATCTGGAATGTAAGAACACACTATGAATGCTATTTAGGAAATGGAAATAATGAAATTGGATATTATGGGTATTGCTGAAACAAGATGGAAAGAGATGGGTACAATATCAAGAACTAATCATAAATTTTTTTATTCAGGAGGAAATGAACATAAGAGGGGAGTTGGAATTTTAATTAGAAATGCATAGCTAAAACCATGATTGGATATTATCTATTATCAGAACTAATTATAATAGCAAAATTTAAAGGTAAATCATTTAATATAACAGTTATCCAAATGTATGCTCACAGAGGACTACCATGATGATATTATTGAAGATTTCTATGAGAAATTACAGGAAGCTTTTAAAATAATAAAATCTGATAAAGTGATAATAATAATGGGAGATATGAATGCAAAGGTTGGAAAGGAGGAGGAAAAAGGAATTACAGACAAAATGGAATCAGCATGAGGAATGAAAGGGGGAGAGATTGATTCTGTTCTGTAGAGAATATAACTTGACATTCACTAACACATTCTTCAAACATCCCCCAAGAAGATTATATACTTGGAAGAACCCAGGGGATAATTACAGAAATCAGATAAATTTTATAATGATAAATCAGCGATTCAAGAATTGCATAAAACAGTTGAAAACTTATCCTGCTGTAGACATTTGTTCTGACCATAATCCAGTTATAATTAAATTGAGAATCAAATTGCAAAAGGAAAAGAAAAAACCATACTAGTGAATTGCATGATCTAAGGAGGCTGCAGGCTCTGAACATTAGGAAAAAATTAAAAGAAGAAGTGGCAGAAATTTTTAAAATTTAGGAAAAGGTGGATTTAAATAAAAATTATGGAAATTACACATCACCTTCCAATCCAAAGCTTATAACAGAAGATATAACAAAAACTAAAATTTCAGATTTAAAAGTTGGTCAAATTTTAAGGAACGCATTCAAGCAGCACTAGAAGCAAATGCCCCTAAAAAAAGGCAAAGGAAAGCAAGCCCTGAATGAATGATCATATACTTGGATTAATGAAGGAAAGAAGGTCAAAAAAGAAACAAACCAGAATACCAGATAATCAGTAAAACAATTTTCTGTCTATAAAAAAGAAATAAATAATCCAGGTTTCTAGTTTAAACCTTATTTCTTTATTTTGTTGATATATATTGAGACAGATTACAATACATGTATTCTACATACAGCACAGCAACAGCAACTGAACAAAGGAAGGATGCAGGAAGAACGACAGAAGTGATGCATGCACAAAAACAAAGTTTGACGTAGATGCATTAGTGTTGCCAGAGTTCAATTTTGTTCACAATACAATTAAAAGAGAATGCAGAACAGCTAAGGAGGAATGGCTTAATGGAAAATGCAAGACCATTGAAGAACTTGAGAAGGCACACAAATGAAGAATTCAAAAAAGAAAAAAGAAAAGTGAATTCTTTTATTTTTTAAACATTTTTCTATATATAATAGAGAAATGTTTAAAAAATAAAAGAATTCACCATTTGTAAGACCAAAAAACAACAAAGCACTTGCATTACTTACACTAAAGGATGTCTCAGGATTGAATCCAGATCCTAGATTAGATAAGTAAAATTTGAAGTCAATTCTATATGTATGAATGATGCAAATTATTTGCAACGTAGATATCAATTTATTTAGAACATAAGAGCAACATAATGCAAATTTGCTCACTTTGATTAATATATTGGTTTGGGGCAATGGTATAAGTAAAGAATGATATAATATGAAATGACTTAAATTGAGGAATTCATCAGTTTTTGAAATATCTAATATTTAGCATTTATATTGAATTTAATATATTTCCTAAATTTACTATTTATTATTTATTAATAATTTTATTTTTTAAAATTAAAGTAGTTTCATGTTTAAAAACTAGTAAACTGCTTATAGTTCATTATAATCACAAAAAACTTTCAAATAATAGCACTACTGAACAGTAAATACATAAAATAACTTTATTAAACTATATAATGAAACGCTTTTGGCTATCATCTTCCAGCCATCTTCAGCTGTTCTAAAAACAACAGAATCAAAATCAAAAACCTAGAATGTAAAATTAAACAATCTTTTAAAAAATATACAATTTATAAACTAAAATAATTTGCTTTTAACAAAAGTCTTATAAAATTATTTCCATAAGTATATAATGCTTATACCAGTGGTTCTTAACCTTTTTGAAGTCAGAAAACACTTTTAATTGTAAAGAAAATTTGCAGAACACTTTATCACTAAAGTCATAAAATAAACAACAAAAATATTTATGAACATGTATTTTACTAAAAATTATATATTATATATTAAATAACAGTAAAAAAAGCATTAATTAAAACACATATATTCTTGAAAACTGCAAATAACTCTTAGAAAAATGGAACATTTTTAAATCAAGTTTAATGCAATACCTGAGCTAATTGTCTTTTGCAAATTTGAGCAATGTCATTCTAATATATGACAAAGCTATTCTCATTTCTTTGTCAATATTCCTGTCTTTCGCGATTTTTACTTTTTATGTTTGTTAATATTGAAAAGCCTAGCTAATACAAACATGATGTCCAAAACTGTAGTAAAATCTTAAGTGCTTTTATGGAAAGAGTTGGGTACTCAGCTTGGACAAAAATCCAAAATTCCTCAAGAGTCACCAGAAAAAATAAAAAATAGACACAGCACTACAGCAGTCCCGTAAAAAAGCATTTATTATTGCTTTCTAAGGAGTAACGCTTTCGACTATACAATAGTCATTATCAGCTCCATGCGCTCAAATGGATACAAACTGCAGGCGTCCAACAAACAACACCATTCTCCCGGCTGTAATCCGATCTCCAAACATAAGAAAAACAAGGTCAACCTGCACATGCTAAACTCATCACGTTCCACAGCGTACAAATACAAGCTGTAATAACAGCGCATACAAAATAATCCCCGACAACCATCATGACAATCCAAAATCAAAAATTACAACTACAAACAAAAAATAGAATAAAAATGTCCTTAACAAACTGATGTTCGCATACATAGCTTCCTGTTAGGTACAAACTACTTCCTTAATGCAAATTTCCAAGCTTCCGATATTGCCTCTCTCTCCTTATCATTAATAACATTCTTCTTTCGGCTCTTCATTTAGATGCTCATTTTTTCTGCAGTGCTAAGTTCTAATGGGTCTTCTACTCTTTGTATCACTTTGGCCCCCATCCAATTAATGCTGACGTCATTTTCATAGGCCCTTCGTGCCAGTGCTGTAGTCAATTTACCCTGTTTAATATCCCTCTTGTGCTCCTCAATTCTGTCGTCCGCAGCCGTATTTAGAAAAATAACTGACCTCCTTTGCCATAACTCGTACTTTTGTTTCAATGGTAAATTTTACAGGCAAACCCGAGGAGTACCGATAGGGATCCCGTTAGCGGGAGAACTGGCCGAGCTGGTCATACAATCTATAGAAGAGGTTGAACTTGACTTGGTAGTTAAGCAAGCTAAACTTTACACCAGGTATGTGGATGACATTTTTATTATCTGGAAAGAGGAGGACTATTCACAGGAGCTATTAGACTTATTTAATAACATGCATACGGGCTTAAGCTTAATATAAAACAGGTTGAGAAAACTGACATACATTTTTTAGATGTTCAAATCCGGGTCATTAATAATGCTATCAAAACTACGGTTTATAAGAAACCAGAGGCTACACCTGTGATAATCCCTAGATGGTCGGAGGATAAATGGTCTTATAAGAAGGCTGCGTTGAGATCTTATGCAAGGAAAGCCTTCACCCATTGTAATGATGAAGACCTAAGGAAAGAAGAATTTACTAAAATCAGACATAGTGGAGAGAGACAGGTATGGAGGGTGTCTAGTACAGAAAATAATAATGGAACTTGGAGAAAAACTAAGAAGAGAAGACAAGGCTGGGCGAGGCAGTGCTAACCAACAAGCCCCCAGTCTGGACCTGCAAACAACTTCGCTATATGTAACTTTACCGAATTCCATGAGAGGCTTAAGAACGGTGGAGAATGTTCTAAAGAAAACCAGAGTGAAGCCGACTTTCAAAAGAGGACCGACGGTGTTCCAAGCATTAAAGAACGTCAAAGACAAATATTACCCAGGGCAGGAAACAGGTGTTTATAGAATCCTTGCGTAATAACGACACCGACAGTAACAAAGTGTACATAGGGGCCACAAGGAGAAGCCTCAACGACAGAATCGAGGAGCACAAGAGGGATATTAAACAGGGTAAATTGACTACAGTGCTGGCACGAAGGGCCTATGAAAATGATGTCAGCATTATTTGGATGGGAGCCAAAGTGATATGAAGAGTAGGAGACCCATTAGAACTTAGCACTGCAGAAAAAACGAGCATTTATATGAAGAGCCGAAAGGAGAATGTTATTAATGATAAGGAGAGAGAGGCGATATCGGAAGATTTTTATTTTTACATAATATATAAATATGAATTTTGACACTTAAATTTGCTTTGAAAATAATTTAAAAGTCTCCCTAAAATTAATGCATTATAATATTTAATTTTTAAAATGCAAATCAAATAATAATTTTAATAAAATAAAACCACCGTCAAATATGTTAATTCTATTTGAAAACAACACTACTATTTGACATATTTTATAGAAATTCTTCAATAACAAAACAAAAATTGAGTTTTTGACTTAAATTTAAAAGTTTATCATAGTTATCTTGTTGATATGCTTGAAAAATATTTCTTTTTCTAAAAAGAAAAATAAATATTCTTTACAAATATATATATTTGAAGACTGGAAACAATATAAGGTCGATAACGAATATTAAAGTTTTCCAGATGAATTTTTCTATCGTCTGATTTCTGTTAGCATTAATTATGTGATCTTTTCTGTCGTAAGAATGGTTGGCTGTCACTAACTAACATCAGTGTTCCATTCTTTCAATCAGTAGACAGAGCTTTTCTGTCTTCGATGTTCTTTCAAGTTGACCGAAGTTGGTGATTAAATAGTGCAACCATTTGACCTACTTTCTATTTCTTTGATCAGTACTCAAATCACTTTTACAATGAAACTTACCTTTCAATACTTCTTTTAATTGATTTTGTAACAATTTTTCTTTTCATCAATTATATAACTATGCTTTCAATATAGATCTCACGACAGATCTATTATAGTTTCTATTACTTTATATATATAGAAATATTGTAATACAAAATTCGGAATTTCTTTTATCCAGAATATTTTAAAAATAAATAATAATAATAAAGTATAGAATATTTCTTGCAAAATTTCATCTTCAAATCTTTTTTCAATCTGCAAGAACATAAAATGAGTTTCCTTTACCTACAGAAGTAAGGGAAGAATAGAAAAAAATAAATGAAATTATTTCTTAATTGAATCGAATAGAAAGAAATTAACTCTGTTATTTCTTTACTAAACTAATAATTTTTTCAACGTTATAATTTTATTAAGAAATCTTTTATAATGAAATTTAGTTTTAAATTTTTAACTGTAACAAATGAATTTAGAAAATAATGCTTTCAGTAAACTGCTTTTCGTGATTTTCGAATTAATATTTAATTATTTCGTTTAATTTTATTTTCTTAAACAATCTAAATTACAGATTTAATTTCCTTTTTTTAATGCTCTTACTTTTACAATCTTGTGTTTTATTAATTCTTTAAGCATTTATTTAATTAAATTTCTAACATGTAAACTAAGAAAATTGTATTATATAAATAAAGATAGAAGTTATGGCCAAGACCATTTCGAGTGTCTATAAAGGTGAAAAATGGAGACAGCATGAAAATGTGGTTGGATATTTATAAATGCGCAATGCGTTCGACTTTCATTTTCCCTGGCTTTTCTCAATCTAGTTTCGAAAGAACTGGTGTCATCGATTTCTGACTAGTTTCGGTGATGGTCTCCTTTCATCTACCTATTTTTACATTCCTATTACTTACATCTTTGTCCATTCAGAATAAGATGGCAGAAATTTATAAGTCCACTTTCATCGTAATCGAAAAGTTTAGAAGTACCTTTCTCCGTTTGGATTTTCTTTTCTTTTCTTTTTTATCGAAACTAAAGTATGGTAATTGCATTTTCTAAAAATAATTAGGTAAAACAAGACATAAACATCTGAAGTTTACTTCTATGCGGAGAATTATGTTTATAAATGGCTGCTGTTTTAAAGTATAAAGTGAGCATAACCCTAAGTAAAATATTCGTGATAGTAATTTGATTTTTGATTTTAATTAAATTTAATGAATGCAAGACTTAATTAGATAAATACTGTAATCTTAATAAAGTCAACTTATTTATTTTAATTATCGAAACTTATTAACAAATGTTAAATATAATTTGAATTTTTAAGTATCAGTTTTGTTTCTGCAATCTAGTCAAACTTTTTAAATTTTCACAATTACAAACTATATCTAAAAATGTTTAAAATTTTATAATATACAATAATTCATATTTATGTATATCATATTTTTATATTCATTATCTAATTATGCTTTGATTTTTTATAATTGTTTTTTATATTCTTATAATCAGTTTTAGCTTCGGTTTTATAGTAATTTCTTCTCTGATTATTTAATAAGAGGTTTTGATTTGATTGATTTAATAATTTAAGGAAATTTATATTAACTTAGTTTTAACTCTGCTAATTTAATTTTCAATTTTTCATGTTAGGATGAAAGAAATTTATATGTTTAGTTTTAGTGATGATAAAAATAACATGATTTTTATTTTTAGTATTTCTTAATCGTACTATTTGAATTTTTTTCATTATAAATATACTTAAATTAAAACATTAAACTGCTTAAGTAAGAAAAGATTTATTTCTCCTCAAAGTAAAGAGGTTTTTAAGATTTAAAATAGGATGGATTTAGAAAAAAATATTTTGTTTAATTAATGAAAGCTTTTTATTCTTAAATTTTTTTATATAATTTAAATTATTAAATAATTTTTTCATCCTTTGTTTCGACGAATTTTAAATAATGGACAATCCTTTATTAATTGCAACGTTTTAATGTTTCCATGAAAATATACTAATTGATATTAAAATTATTATTAGTTTTACAAGTATGTTTATTTATCTTCTAAGTAATCTCGGCGATTATTTTAAGCAGAATTCGTGAATGATTTTAATGGTAAATTCGCAGATTTCGTGTTCTTCTATAATCAGTCAGTACTCCTACAGTCAATCACAAATAATTGCATTATATCTGTAATATCAAGCAGTTCAAAAATAGTAGATTTAATCTGAAGAATGGTGCTTCTATATTTAATTATAAACACACATTCAATTTTTATATATAAAAAATATAATTGTGACCAATAATAATCAAATGTACTGTATAGAAACAATATACCCATGAGATAACTAAATAAAAAAATTATATAATTTGAGAAGAAATATGTCTTTCAATTATTACCTTATTGTATAATTAAAAGATAATCAAAATATGATTATAATTAAAAACAAAATTAATGGCTTATTGTTGTTATAATGACAAGGTTGATTAGCTAGTATAAGGTTTCAATCTTAAAATATGATATGGGCTTACAGTAATAAAGACCATACTTAGCGTATGTCTATTGTGGAATATCTGTTACACTATACTTAATTATGAATCCATCTTTTGTGGAAAATTTTCTATGCATTTACATTGTTCTGAATGAAACTTCATAATCATGCAATAATACGGCTTGCATCTAGAGGTAAATTTCTTAAATTACTAACTATTTTTGAAAAAAATATCTAGTTTCACTCTTTGACGTTTAAAATAAATAAAACCATTAAAAGATTTACATTATTAAACAAACGAATGTGATATTATAAAAATGATTAAACACAATTATTAAGTGTATATTATGAAACAATGTTCTGGGATGTGAATATATTTTAAAATAAAATCTTGAAAATTTTTAATGAAAGGAATTAAAACAAAGAATGGAAAATCTAAGCAAATCAGGATAGATAATTACATGTAATAAAACGGGAAAAAAATTGAAGCGAAGTATGAAGATAATTGGAAAGAAAGAAATTCAATAAGATGTCACCTTATTATAAAGAAATGAATCAGTTCAGAGTTGTTAAGAAACTGTCCTTCAGCTAAAACTAAGATATATGCAATAATAGGAGTTACAAAGAAGAAAAATTGATGAATTGCTGGAAATAGAAGTAATGCTGAGTTGTGTCATAAGAAAATAAGACATGTTTAAAAGCTGTTGGCAGTTTGAAATATTATTGATATTTGAATCTGATTACCAAGATAGCGAAAGATTAGTAAAACGATCTTAGATTGAAAAATAAAATTAGAAGAATATTCGTGAAATTTTCATTCGTAAAATTTAAATTGATCAATGTAATAAAGTTTTTTATCGTAGAATTTTATATGATTATTAATTAATTAAATTTTGTAAAAGAAGATATAATTGTATAAATTATAACTGCATCAGAAAAAATTAAATAGTTATAATTTTTAGAAAGAAAAATTTAAAGGTTAATGAAATTCTCATTGAAAAATTAATTAAACAATTTTGAATCAAATATCATTAAAATTTGCGTAGAAATTTCATAGATATCATTAAACAGATAAATAGCATTTTACTTCGAGTTATTTTTTGTGAAAAAATGAGTTTATTTTGATAATTTTATAGTAATTAATTAATTTAGTTTGATTTTTATAATTTCCTTAAATTTAATTAATTATATTAAGAAAAAGATGGTTGTCAGGGATTATTTTGTGTGCGCTGTTATTACAGCTTGTATTTGTACGCTGTGGAACATGATGAGTTTAGCACGTGCAGGTTGACATTGTTTTTCTTATGTTTGGAGATCGGGTTACAGCCGGGAGAACGGTGTTGTTTGTTGGACGCCTGCAGTTTGTATCCATTTGAGTGCATGGAGCTGATGATGACTATCGTATAGTCGAAAGCGTTACTCCTTAGAAAGCGATAATAAATGCTTTTTTACAGGACTGCTGTAAGTGCTGTGTCTATTTTTTACTTTTTCTGGTTATACGCCTAAGAAAGCAGTATCATGTTTGGATTCCTCAAGAGTCAGTTCATAGAATTTCAGTTTTAGAGTATGATCCATTGATAAGCTAACAACTACAAAACTTTTATTTTTTAAAATAATATTTTACAAAACTTACTTATATTTCTATATACTATATTTATAGTTTAATAAAAAATTGATTTTACAGGCTTTTTTATTGACAAACTTTTTTATTAAATTGAAATAATCTATATTTTGTGCAATGTCATTTTCAATGGAAAAGATTACAATCCAGATAAACAATAACAGAAAAATAATAAAATTAGTAAATTTAAAGTAAATTTTATTATTTTTCTGTTATTGTTTATCTATAGTCTACCGATATTTATTGTGTGCAATAAATAATTTGCATTTATCATAATTGATTATACCATTTATGACATTATTGCATTCTCCTTGTTACTGTTTATTAAATTGTTGCATGAATCCTTGCCCTCCAGTTGGAGGCATCAGGCAGTCGCCCAGTCTGCTCCTCCTAAATTATGTATAAAAAATAATTGTCTTATTACAACTATAATAATATTAACAAAGCACAAAATGTACCAGAGCCTTGTGCAAGTGTTCCACTTGATTTTATGTTGAGCTGGCCCTGATAATATGGTACTTATACAAAACACACAAACCAAAATCACATGAAAATGAACTTTGTCAAATCAAATGCAATGAACGACTGTAACTACTAAGGGTAGCCTGCTTAGAAGTTTATTCGAAAATGGAAATTGAATCTTTTCTACATTATCAAATACGTATTCCACAGTATGCTAAGGAATTCAAGTAAGCTTTGCCTTAATAATTTTGCAGAACACTTCTAACATGTTCACAGAACATCAGTGTTCTGGGGAACACCAGTTAAGAACCACTGGCTTATACTAATGATTCTTCATATCATAAAGCTATGCAATGGAGAGTTTTTTTTCAGGCCTATCATTAATTATATTTCAAATAAACTTTCTTTTTATAATTTCTGTTTTTTTTTTTTTTTTTCCTCTTTGTGTTTCAGATGCTTTTAAAACTTTGGTTTCTTGCCAACTGATTTCAATATTGATTTCGTAATATTTTCTTGCTAAGGAGTTATTGAAGTTAGCCGCTTTAATATCATTTCAGTACTCTTATCAGTACAAATTACATATGGATATGTAATTTGTACTGATGAGGGCCAAACTAAGTTAAAAGTATTTTAATCTGCAATTAAAGCTATAGTCTACAATTATATATGCTATTATCTACATAATCTAGAAGAAACACAAGCCTTGTGTTTCTTCTAGATTATTTAGACCAGTGGTTCTCAGCCTTTTTTCTTTTGAGGAACACATTTTAATATTTTAAAATTTGGCACCATACCTAAATATTTTATATAATAATTTAGATTTAACAATGAATTTTTATTAACAGATTATTATATTTATTCTTATTTATTACTTTCAGATTGCAGACATACTCGTACACAGGATCATTAAATGGCGGCTCTTATTAAGTTGTAGCACCTCCTGTGGATTTTGTCTTTTTAGAGAAACTATAATTTTAATTTAATGTTTATTACTTAATTTTTAAATTATGAATAACAACAAAAAATTTTGACTGTTGCAGAAATTCGAGGATTAGAATTTTCTAATTATATCCTATTTATAGGAATCAGTACAGTGGTTCGACTGCAAAAGGAATATCCAGTCAACCACGTTTCACTATTAATACATATGATTCATACAATTACATACATACAATTCATTCATAATTTTTCGCGGCACACCGTCAAAGATTTGGTGACACACTAGTGTGCCACAGCACAGTGGTTGAGAACTACTGATTTAGACTGTAGCAGCTGTGACATTAATTATTGCTATTATCTACAATTTGATATATTCCTGATTATTAAATCCTTTCCTGCTTTGAAGTTGTTTAATAGTGGCATATTAGCATTGAGGTGAAAATAATTCCTATGAAAGATATTTATAAAATATAAATTAATTCCAGTAATTTAAAACACTATTTTTTCACAAATGTTAAATCTTTGAATGATCATTTCTCAGAACTGTAATTTTGAATATGTATGGTTTCATATTTTTACTTTCTGATGTAAAATTAAAACAAAACTAAGTCTTGCTTGTGTTCAGCAAAGCAATCTTCTAGATTATGGAGGGTAACTCCTATATATATTTCATGACAGCTTATTATAAAGGGGGATAATGTTGACTCCTGTATTTTTTTCTGCTATTTTACTTAAATTTATAATTTCTTAACTTTATATAAACTGTCAGATAATGAGCAATAGCCAGCTTCTTATCTAAAGTGTAGCTTTTCTAATCAACTTCAACTTTAATGCATCATATGATACTTTAATAAAAAATTTAATTATCTTGGGATAAATATGGCACTGCATAACTAAGTTTCTAATTAGTTTTTTATGGCACTGCATCAACAATACTATTATTCTGCCCTGTATTGCTTAGTGAATTTTTCACATTGTTAAAATAGACTTCATAAACTTTATAGTATAGCCAGAATGAATGAAGATGAAGAAATTGAAATACAATCACCTCCCAGAAGACCATATTGAAGAGTGCTGTTCTTTCATTCTGGAAGATCCAACACCACCTCTATTGAAAGCCTGATTGCAATGATGTATTTTTCCATATTATTATTATTAAGAGGCTATTATGACTGATTCCTTATTTGTTTGCAAGTCTCTTTCTCATCAAAAGTTTCATTTAGTTATTTAGAATTTTATTTATTTGTAATTGCTCCAATTATTTTGTGAGGAAGTTAACTTTGACCTGTCCTGTTTTTATTTTATTATGCACTCTATTATTTATCGTTATTTTCCTATATGCTAACGTATTATATTTTAGTTTAAAAGTTAACTTACTTCCACCTTCTCCGTCGTAGTTGGCAATCACGTGATACGGAGTACAGTATCTTTATTTGCTCAGTACACAATAAACGAAGGAAACCATCTGGTTGTTACTATCTTAAATTTTCTACAACTTACTGGTTAGATGTGAACAGGCTTAAAGAGACACATGATTAACCGTTAACTCCATCTCTCCCATCTGCTAGTTACAAATGAATTCAGAGAGCTTTTAATACTGTATATACAGTGCTGATGAACTTCGGAGTATAAATCACCTTACATGTCCCTGGTGGATTAACAAGGTCAAATACAATACCAAAAGGAATATTTGTTTAAACATTTCTACTGGCAGATGGCATTTTATCAGGTTTGCCTATTCCATTAACATAGAGAAGATCCGTTCTGCCAAATTTCTGTTTTATTATGTATGTATCCTGCTAACTTTCTTGCTCATCACAGAAAAAAATCTTTATTCATTAAAATTTTGGAGAATGAGGACCAATATGATTTTATAACCAGATGAATATAAAATAAATAGCATTATCAGGAGAAAATAATTTTATTACCAAAATGTTTTCGACCTACTTATGAGGTCTTTTTCAGTTGTACTAGAGATGAATATAGAGATTCAATATATTCAATTATAGAGATTCTGCTCTATTTAAAAGTTGTATGATTCAATTAACAATAATATATATTTTACATTGATACTTTTGAATCTAAAAAACTTAATTTCAATAAAAAAAATCTTGACACAAAAAATATATGGGTAATGATTTATGTAATAAAAACAAACACTAAAGATTTATAATCTACATAATATGAGACACATTATCTAGAAAGTTTGGGATCAAAGGCCTTTTGAATTTTCTAGATTTCATGTTTTAAGCAGAAAAATAATATAATAAAAGAAGCAAAGAAAACAAGTACAAAGAAAGAAATTAAATCTCTGTTAATAATAAAAAAATAACAACTTTTTAGACAGGAATAAGAAAATTATAAACTTAATTGAATAAACTTTAATGAAAAACACTTTCAGTATACACTCTCGTCAGTTCAAGTTCTATAAAAAGAATTATAGAACTTGATCTGATGAGGGTGTATACCAAAAGCGATTTTCATTAAAGTTTATTCAATTAAGTTTATAATTTTTTTATTCCTGTCTAAAAGGCTGTTATTTTTTATTTTTAATCAGAAGACAGTGGTACTTCAAATAATTTATCTCTGTTAATATACCGATAATGTTATTTTTATATTCTGAAATTAGTTTATTACTCATTAATTGCAGTTTGCTTTGGAATGCTGAACAATTGAGTCATTGGCTTTCATTATATTTTGAAGATTTACGATTCAGAAGTTTTAAGATTAATACATTTTATAATATTTCAAAAAAAGAGAAAACAAAATTATTTTTCTCAAAAAATTTTAATAATAATTTTAAGTACAGGTATATAATTAAAAATTCTAGAGGTAGATCTTTTATTCCATATAAAAGGATTGAAAAATATGGAATAAATGCAGGAACACTTTTGAAAAAAATCTTATTTCCAATTGTATAAATTTGTACTAATTTCCTAGTTTTTCTCATTTCTCAATAAAGAATGTATTGGATTACAAAATGCAGAATTAATGAGTTTACTGATTTACATAAAATTATAATTTTAATATACAGTCAAACCTCTTTAAGCTGCCACCATCGGTTCGAAGGTCCTCTCTGGCGGTTCAGAAGACTTGATGCATTAATAAAAGTAAAAAAAAATCCAACCAAATATTAACAATGCTCAAAATTTTGATGAACTTCACCTAAAGACACAGGTGTACGAATACTTTTTGTGTGCATAATCATGCAACATATTTCTTTGTTAGTAAGTTTCAAACATTTTTTCTGGTTATTTCGATCTGGTTGTGTTCCGAAAAATAAAGCTAACACTTCTAAACTACATGCATTTTTAATTTCTTCTAAATATTCATTTATGCTCCCGTGCAGATCTTTTTCCTCCTCCATATGTTGAGGTGTACGAATACTTTTTACACTCACTGTAGTAGTATTGACACTCGTTCTAATCCGCGACTTTGCAATTTTTTATAACTGTTAAGTGTATGAATTTGGTTTCTATACATTGATTTTTCTTTATAGATGAGAAATTGTTTTATCATCATATGACTGTTTTATTATGAATCTACTAATTCCAAAAAACAGCACTACACGCAGTATAGTTACAACTTTTCCTTTATTAAATTCTGCACTAACGTTTTCGGTGCTTCCGCACCCTCTTCAGGCACGAAGAGGGTGCGGAAGCACCAAAAACGTTAGTGCAGAATTTAATAAAGGAAAAGTTGTAACTATACTGCGTGTAGTGCTGTTTTTTGGAATTAGTAGATTCAGATAGAGTTAAGCAGTTGGTGTAAATAAGCATTGATCTGTTTTATTATGGTTAGGCACTAAGCAATATAGGGCAGAATAATAACATGTTAATGCAATGTCATCTTTATCCAAAAATAACTAAGGTTTTAGTAAAGTACTATACGATGCATCAAAGTTACCATACATTAAAATCAGAACAGTTACACAAGCCTTGATAAGAAGCTGGCTATTGGTCGTTGTTTGACAGTTTATACAAAGTTAAGAAATGATAAATTTAAGTGCAATGATGGGAAAAATACAGGAGTGAGTCTACATCATCCCCCTTTAAAATAAGGATCTCAACTCTCATGATATATATATATAGGAGTCATCTTCTATAACCTAGAAGATTGCTTTGCTGAACACAAGTGAGACATCCATCTGGCAAAAATTACTATTGCTCTAAATAAATGGTTGTTAGAATACAACTTGGATGTTGACTGGGACAGAATAGTAGTAGTGAGACATTCAAGCATTCCCATTGAAGAATTACTGTTAGAATCACTTGAAATTACAGCCAGAAGCAAATTTATGAATATCATAAATGATAACCAAGATGGCAACATCATTTCAAATGCATGGATTTATTCTCATTAATTTAAAGCGTGTTTATATTGTTTTTTTAATTATTTTATTATCTATATGTCTGAGTGTTTATGTATTTATTGCTTAGTTATTTTGATTTTATTATTATTTTGTATAAAATACATTTTTGTTCTCTCAACATTGCCTTACTAAAGTGCATGTGCAGTGCATTCCTAAATGTATAACTTATAATGTTATTTTAAATTTTAATTACTGTGTTCTATTGTTCTAATTTTTGTCCCATCTATTGTTGATGACTATGTATTAGTCAATGGTACTATGATATTTTTGAATAAATGTTATTTAAATTACTGCTGAAAATGCTTGTTTCTTTCCTTTTTAATATAATCTCTACAATTATGCAATAGACTTTTGAACATTGTTTTAAGTATAATATTTACAGTACTTATTTTTAAGTAAATATATAATTTATTATTTGTTTTTTATGACTGCTTTTTTGACAGTTTATTTGGATTATCTTATTACTGTCCTGTAGGATATCTATCTCAATATGACAGATAAATAATAGAGTAAATATTTCATTGACACTATTCTTCAGTGTTTTATTAATATCAAAATAATAAGTAGGATCTATATTTATTTTGATTTGTGGAGTATAGAAATTTCTAGTTACTTTAAGAAAATAAAATTTGTTTTTTTATGAAAATTTCTTAGATCAATATTACTAGGGGCAGCTTGTGTATATACACTACAAAACTGGAGCAACCCAATTTTTCTCAATATATAAATATATTTATTAATTTATTTATATCTTCTTGTAATATTTAATTTTATCATCAATAATCCTATACAGTTGTCTTATTTTGTATAAAAAATAATAAAAAATCCATCTTATAGCACTTAGGAGGGTGAGGGATGCTAGCAACACTATGTTTACTATAGTGCTGTACTACTACCTATACAAGCATATGCACATCATAGTGAGATGTGATGTATTAGTGTAATGCAGCACTGTCCAGTGGGCAGTTCCACTGTTGTTTACACCAGTAGTAAGAGGTTCATAGTGCCTATTGTGTTTACTCTGTCTCTTTAAATATTTGGAAGTTACAATTAAAGACATAACATTTTGAATTATACTAAATTGTATAATTTTATCGATAATAAACAATATTTTTTCATGTTTAATTTTTACCATAATTTTGATAATTTATTTAAACACATATATACTATATTTACAGTGTGTATGCATATTTTGAAAGTTGCAGCATCCCCATGATTTCAAGCCACAAACTGCTGCTGAATATTACAATAGTTTACTGTTTTATATACAATTTTTTTGTAATATACATTAATAATAATTTTATTTGTCTGTTATGTGTAAGTCCTGTAATAAGAATATGTACCATTGTTGTTTTTAATTTACAGTTGTTTTGTTTCAGTCAAGGGTTGTAAATCAGGCTCAGGGAGAAAGAAACTTTCATATTTTTTACCAAATACTTAGTGGTGCTGATGTTCACCTTCTTAGTAAGTATTACTGAGTTGTTTGTTTATTACATATATTTGTTTTGCTATACAAATGCAATGAAATATTTTTCGAATATCAGGAAAATCCTCTGGTTCTTTGATGAAAATGAGAAATAAATCTGCTGTTTTATAGAAAGCACTTTATTTCTAAGGTAATAGTGTTTTCATATGACTCTGGATTCACCTTCAGTTATAAAACATTCTATTTTATATTTCCAGAACACAATGAATTTTAAATGATCTTGTATCAAAAATAGAAAAAATGCATATAAATCTAGATTTAAGATTTATAATTTTACAAATTATCAATTTTTTTATCAAAATATGATAATTGTAAAATTTGTTCACAATTAAACAAAAAAAAATTAAGTTATAACTAAATTTTAGAGATTAAACTATAAACTATTTATTGTTTCATTTATTCTAATTAGTTGTTATTATGAGCAATAAATTTCTTAATTTAAGTTTTTTTGTGATTCTAATAAAGTAAAAATTGCTTTTTGATTGAAATCTTTCATCAGTTATCTAAACATATGAATAGAATGAAAGAATATATATATATATATATATAAATTAAAAAAATAATATAAAAATTATATTAATAAAATTATTAGTAAAAATATATATATATATATATATATAATATTGCATTGATATATATAAACCCTATACAATCTTATACTTTAGAATTTGAGACATCTTACAAAAAGTTATTTTTAAAATCCAGATATTTTTAATCAATAAAGCACTCACTCACATTTATCATTAAGAATTTTTTAATTTAATCTTTACCAAGCATATTAAAAGTCCAATAGTCTGACACTCTTGAGGTTGAAGTAGTTTATGCTGTTGGACATCCTAGACTCTCAAGGATATTATAATTCTTTTAAGTTTATAAATTTAACTTGTTAGGTGGTTTAACAATTCTTCCGGAATGTGTACATGTTTCCCCCATTTCTGATTGTGTAACTTCTCCTTCACTCTCGACAGTTTTATTCAAAACTCCAGTAGGAATTTGGTTTTGTTCCATTTGCTGAAAAGTATCCATTTCAACTTGCATTTGGTGTCCCACTTGACCATTCATCTCCTCATCCGAAGTGCATATTGTCTCGTTGCTTTTATTATATCTCGAAGTGCATATATCTTGTTGGAATGAGATGAAAACGATTTCTTCGTATTGTTCTTTTCCTTGTCTCAACTTCATATGAATTAGGAAATTTGTCTTTTTTTCTGAATAGTTCCTGCTCTTTTCAAATCTGTGATCCATACTTCATCTCTGATTGTTAATTCAGGAAGCTCTTGGACTCCATGACATTTGTCATAATTAGCTTTTTGAAGTTGACATATTCTCTTCTCACATTCAAATAAAATTGTTTTATTTGGAATATTTGGATTTAGCATTATCCCTGATTTTTGCAAGCTCAATAATACTTTATGCAAACGTTTGTCATGTTCAACTATGGTTTCTCCAAATATCAATATATCGTCAATATTGCATTGCACTTCGTTGAGTCCTTCCAGAATCTGAGGTATTCTTTTCTAAAAATGCTCTGGTGCTGTTGAAATGCCAAATGGAAGTCTTTTATACTTAAATCTTCCGAACAGAGTAATGAAAGTTGTTAGCAACGATTCTTTATCTAATTCACACTGCCAAAATCCATGAACAACAACCATTTTCGTAAAAATTTTGCTTTGCCTAATCACACAAGAATTTTTTTTGGTATTGGGTATTAAATGAACTTCACACTGAATATATTTGACATAATCAACACACATTCTAGTTATACCATCCAGCTTGGGGACAAGAACTAGTCCATAGCACCAATCTGTTGGTTCTTCGACTGGCTTGATGATGCCCATTAAAACCATATTAACAAGATTCTGTTTGATTTCCTTTAATTTAGGAATGGGTAGTCTCCTTGTTGTTGCCAAAAAATAAGGAATTGCGTCTTTACATAATCGAATTTTGTAAAGTATTCCTAAGCGTCCTAAACTCTTAAATAATTTGGGATAATTTTTCACTTGATTGAAGGACATTTGTTCTTTCACTACATTAATATCAACTCGTTTTAATATACCTAGTGCTTCCCATGTGTTACTGTCCAATAATGATTTAGCGAATCCTCTTATGACATAAATGTTGGTCATGACTGATCTTTCATCTTATTTTATTATTAATGCATGTAAGTGGATACCAAAAGTATCCGATCACATGCATTCATCCTTTATCAGTGTTATATAATTTCCATTTTGACTTATGGAGACGAATATCCAAAAAATAATTGTTATAAACCTGTCCTGAGATGACTGTAATGTCACATCCCGAATCTGCTTTGAATGAAATTCTTGTTTCATATTTCTACCGAAACAGTCCACTTCCCTATATTATTACAGATATTTATTTATATTACAGATATTTATATTATAGATTACAGATTACAGATATTTATATATATTTATATTACAGATTGCTCTCTCTAGTGTTAAATCACTTAACAATTGTATCCATTCTGAGAGATTTTGATCATTTATCTCAACTACAGTTCTATCACCTATTAATTCTTCTTTTAATGTCCCATAATTGCAATATTTGGCTAGCGAATATAGTGACATAATGAATTCCTCAGCTATTTTGTTTTCACCCTGGGTGCATTTATTAAACATCGCATGTTCAAAAATTATATTTCTTTTTATATAAAATGATTTTTGAATGCTTGAAACATTTTGGAGAAATCTTCTTTATCTTCGGCAGATAAATTAAATGACAAAAATATTTTGTCTGCTTGATTGCCCATACAGTATATCAACACATTAATTTGTTCAACATTACTTTTCTTGTCAAGCCCAGAAATTATTCAATATTGTTCAAATCGTCTTTTCCACTTTGGCTATTGGTCAGATTTGGAAAAATTGAACTGTTCTGGTGGTAACCAATTCTTTTATGTTACGACTGCCATTTTCTCCTTTGTACTTTGTATTTTCTTTTTTGTTAGATTTCCGATGGGTACAATTTAAAAAAAAAAATACCTTTTTTTTTTCTTGCTTAATGATCAATAAAATACACTTGTGATCCACCATTTATTTCAGTCAATGGTTATTACTTTTTGTTTTTCTCCACTGCCACCATGTATTGTTTGAATGGTAAAGGACTACTGCACAGACACACAACGAGGTCTTTAGAGTTCTATTAAAGAAGTGTTTTATTTTTGTTTTCCCGAGGCGCTCTCTATTACATTTTTATTTTGCTATGACAAGTATCAAAATTTACATACAATATAATACAATAACTTTATAGAAACTTGACATATTTATTTTTAAAACTGACATTAGTAGTAAAAAATATATACCTTTGTTGACAATAAACACAATTTTTCTTTGCAAAATATTGTAAAAAAGCAAAAAAACGAAACTTTCAAACTTCATAAAAATGATCAACTTCAAAAATATTCACTTAACTTCCAAAAATTTTTAATTTTTCAATGCATATGCCACCTCTCAGCAAATAACCAATACTACACAGTTGAAAGGAATGGTGACAATTGAATATTATATGTAAAAGTATAATATAGTTACATCATTCCATCTAATATGGACAAAAGGAATTTGCTGCCATTTGGCAACAGAATGCATTTAAGGGCTAATAGACTTTTGTCTTTGTAGTTATCAGTTTCATTTATTAATTCTTTGCATTAATTCTCGATATCAACAGATTATAGGCCCTGAATGCTCAATATGCTTAAAAGATTGTTAATTGTCTTATCTGCCACTGATGTTATCTTAGAACATTGCACTATAAGTCTATTAAATACTAGATTTATAATGGAATATTTAATAGAGATATAGAAAGTACTGTTAATGCTTAAAAACTTTAAACTGCTTATATCATTTATGTTAAATAAATCCAACTAACAGCACTAAAATGCAGTATGATATATGACTCTTTAATAAAACCAAAATTAAAAACACTCACAAACGTTTTCAGCTAGATAGCCATCTTCAGGTGTAATGTGAACAAAACAACATTTGAAAAACATTCGAAAAAAGAATATACAGATTCTGTGACAAAGCTTTAAATACAATAACGTCATATATAACAAGCGGTCATATATAACAAGTGGAGTATTAAGATAACAAGCGGTTATGATTATATGTAAGGAAATTATTACACAGCATTAAATTATCAATAGTATAACATAATACTATAACAGTCTTGCTCCTGTGCTGGAGCATCTAACATCGTTCTATATACGGAGTCTCATGTTCAGCACCACTCTTTATGTTCTCTTCAGAGTTTTGGTTACGACTTTCCTCCAGGGTTGGGGTGGTTCCCATGCTAGACGGTCATTAAGTAGCTTTCCTCTTTCACTTTGTTTTAAAATCTCAATTGACTCTGCGACTTCTGGCTGTGTCTGTTTTAGTAATGGTTTCACTATTCTGGTCTCCTCCCATTTTATGGTTAAGTCATTCCCATATGCCTCAGTCGCCAAAGCTGTGGTCAACCTGCCTTGCTCCAAATCCTTCTTATGCTCTAAAAGCCTCTTTCTTATGTTCCTTCTTGTAACTCCAATGTACGCAGCTTCCTCTCCTGTTTTTGTGTTGACCGTCAGGATATTATACACTCCACTTCTATCAGATTGCTTTACTGGGTCTTTGTCATTCCTTAAGAGGTCAAAGACCGTTGGCCCCCTAGATGTTGCTAACTTCACTTTACTATGCCTAGCGACTCTTTTAACTACTTCTAAACCATTCATATGATACGGTATCGGTCTATACATATTCCTATCTGCTGCCGGGTCTTGCAGTTTTTACGTCGTCCGGCTATATCACATTGCACTTCATTTAAGATTCTATCCAGGAAGGACTTCACATATCAGTGCCTTTTTCCTATGTTTCGTATATATAGGAGCTCTTTCTGTAAGATTTGTTCATTACTGCAATATAAAATAGCCCTCTGATAGAGGCTTCTAAAGGCTGACATTTTGTACCTTATCCGGTGCTTATACCAAGCTGATCGTTAGATCAGCTTGGTATAAGCACCAGAATGTAGGTCGGTTTTCTATAGACGCTTGTTGTTATGCCTTCCAGGTTTATCTTTATCTCTAGGTCTAGAAAATGTACGTTTGTTAGACTTTGCTGGTCTTTCTTCAAGTGTAGTCTATATTATTCTATTTAAAGGGTTTAGCAAAATCTTCTATCTTATCATCTCTTTCCCAGATAACTAGTATATCATCGATGTATCTGATGCATAACTTCATTTCTGCATGGAAATCTGGTAACATCTGCTCTTCCACTGCTCTGAGAGTGATCTCCGCAAGCACACCTGCTATTGGGCTACAATGGGTACACCTAGGAGCTGCTTATATGTTTTATCTTTAAAGGAGAAATATGATTCGTGGCATATGAGGTGCGCCACTTCTCGTAATAATCTTGAGATTTCATCTGCTTGCGGGACATTATGCAAGAGAAACCGGTAGAAAAGAAGGCATACCGGCTCTATCTTCAATGACAGGTAGAGTGCTTCAAAGTCAAAGGTGGTATATACATCATTTAAACTTGTGTTTATACTTTTAAATCTACTTAACACCGATGTCACTACTGTAGTCAATTTCTCCGTCTCACCTAGTATTTTGTTGCACCACTTCGCTAATGTCTTTTCTAACTGATATGTAGGTGCCCCTCTTTTTTCTACTATCAGCCTTATCTCTAGGGGATCTTTGTGGGATTTAACATCAAACAGTAAAGCAATCTGATAGAAGTGGAGTGTATAATATCCTGACGGTCAACACAAAAACAGGAAGAAATTTCTATCATTAAAATTTTTTGATTTATACTTTTAAAAAACTTTTTCTTGTTTATTAATTTTAATGTTTAATTTATTTTTTATTTTTTCATTATTTAATTTCATTTTTATTTAATTTTTGATTTTGGATTTTCAATTCGAGTTTTCTATTAATCATTCTGTTTTTGCTGGGAAAAGCAAATGTTAGAGAATAATTGTAGATTCTTTATCTTCTCTAAATGAAAAGATATTAAAAATCAATATCTAAATTGAATATAGACTCATCAATAAAAAGAATGATTATTCACTAGTCCCAACTAAAAGGATATTGTTCTCTGCACTAGTTCAAATGGAGTTCTCTATAAAATGGGATGAGTGAATGCAAATTATGAGGCTTTTTGCATGAAGACCACCTTTATTAAACCTTTGGTATACAGTGAAAGAACTTTAGAGAACAAATTCTGTCAGTAACATGAATAAAGCTAATAGAACAGAGTTAGCAGAAACATGAACAGAGCTCTAAAGATACTTTTCTGACTATAAACTCTCTTAAGGCAGTGGTTTCCAAACTTTCTCTGTCTGTGCCCCCTTTTTTATAAAAGCTTGGTAAGCCCTCTCATTCCATAACAGTCTAATTTACAGTTTAATACTACAAAACAATATACCATATTCTATATAAAGTTCTTATACATAAAAATATATATATTTATTATAGTGTGATAATTTTTAATACAATTAAACAAATCTTACGAAAAGAATGAAAATATAACATATGTTTAATGCAAAATAATATTTAATGCAATAGGTGAGCTTGTTTTTCAGCACAAATTCTCTCAAATTGGATGTCATGGAAGATATTGCTACTCTCAATTCTTTTTCAGTCACTAAATGAGATTGTTATTTTATCTTTAAAACAGCTACAGCAGAAAATTTCTGGGTACATGAATATTTGTACTGTATTTACATCCCTTTTGCTGATTAATTTTTTCTTGACATCAATTTGAATTTATTTTTTATTTGTTATCTCAAAAATTAATATTTTTTTTAATTCTTCCACGCCCCTCTTGGAATAGACTTGCGCCCCACAGTTTAGTGAAATGCCTTAGGGCTGTGTTTTCCAATCTTTGAATGATGTTGGCTATGCTTCTTGATATTATATTCTCTCTCTTTTCAAATTGTTTAAAATCTTGAAACTGTCATTGAAGACAATGTTCAAATCTCTTGACATATGGACATGAAATTGACTTCATTCAGTATTCCTATGGCTTTACATTTTATTGAAATAAATAAATTTATATGAGACATAAAAAGTATAAGTCCTTTATAGCACAAGTTTACAGTGAAAAAAGTTTAAAAAAAAAAAACCAAGAAAGTTTTAAAAAACCAGAGAAGTGCTTTCAGCTTTATTAAGCTATCTTCAACTCATTAGAAGATAGCTTAATATTGAAGATAGCTTAATAAAGCTGAAAGCACTTCTCTGGTTTTTTAAAACTTTCTTGGTTTTTTTAAACTTTTTCCACTGTAAACTTGTGCTATAAAGGACTTATACTTTTTATGATAATAAGTGGAAGTATAATTGTATATAATCTTTTATATGAGACATTAACAATAACTTTTAATATAGCTTTCTAGCATGTCCTGTTTTTATCAATAGTCTTTAATACTTGAATAGCTCACATAACAAGGAAAAGTTTTTAATTACCATATATATTTGTGTATAAGCTTTCTCAGAAAAGAATTTCTGAAGTAGGGGGTCAGTTTATACACAGGTCAAAAAAAAAAATCAACTTTTTTTTGGCTGGAGAAATTGAAATAATAAGCAAAAGCCAATAACTTATTGAGCGTCTCCTGAAGACCAGGAAGGAAATTTTGTAATAATTCATTTAATATGAATCTCCTGAAGACCAAGAAAGAAATTTTGCAATTCATTTAATACAGTAGCAGGTAAAATTTTATCTTACCCCAAAGCTATCAAGTGCATCACACCACCACCGACTCCAACCTGCATCTATATACTATAAACAGGAGGGTGACGCCGTGCTGCACAATATAAAATGACGCGAAAACTCTTGACAGTCAATCAAGAATCTTACTTAGGATATATATTTAGGTGAAAAATATATTTATTTTTCATTATTATTAATTAAGAATGTTTTAACCGTTTGCTAGTAATCGATAAATGCCTATTATATTTAAATAAAGTAGTTAAAAGTAACTAAAATAATATTTAAAATAATGATTTTAAAGAAATAATATTAAAATCTGTACTAAAAAATAACTGATCTATCAAAAAATTCATCATAAGCAAAATCAAAACTTCAAGATTGCATGCTTAATGTCTAGAAATCATGTTGCACACATCATTCTAACAGTGTATGACATCAACATTAGGATGATCCACTCATTTTAAAATACGATCAAAGATTTGAATATGATAACTCAACTAAATTATACTGAAAACAAAACTTCCAACGGTGTCTTAGGAGCCATCTGACATATTCTAATGGAATTTTTACTGTGATGATATGAAATTTTTTTAGAAAAGAAAACAGTTATTCAATAACAACAATAAAAAGAAAATATTTTTATGTAAATTATAAAAACTTATTATTATTCATTAACTTAATATTTTCTGAAGCTATGTCATCCTAACAATAATTCATACACCAACATCAATCTTGCTTTGGAATAAAGTAAAATTTTACTTTACTCTGAAGTGAGAATCTTATGTAGGCATGCTGCGCTGAATCACTTATACCTGGTTTATTGTCGAGAATTTCTGCGTCATGGTGCATCAGACGCCATAACACAGAGATTCTCGACAATCATCCAATATACAACTTGCATTTGTATAAATCAATTCAATCATCTAATATACAACCTGCCAAACTTTCCCTGGTGGATAAAGTTTAAATTACATTTATTATAACGATTATTTTTTGAATCAAAGCTATGATGCCACCATCTATTGAATTAATAATTAATTAATTTTGAATTTAGCACTAAGATGGCGCCATCTAGTAAGTAATGATTAAACTATAATTTTCAAATTTATTTTCCCGAAATAAAATTTCACCACTGCGCCGGAATCAAACCGGGATCTTTGGGTTAACGCCCCAACGCCTTAACCAGTTAGACCATGGCAATCTATGGCGGAATTCCATTTTGGGAAGCTTAAGTAATGATTGCTATGGAACTTACCGGACTAGGCCGAAACTAACACTCCCAGGCAGGCTATCTATGTAGCCACGGGCCTTCTTGACAAACCTGAGCAGACAGACTTAGTCAAGTCAGATAATAATCATATATTAACAACAAACTAACAGGGAATAAACCATTTTACGAATTAACCAAACAAACTAAGCCAAAGTTTTGGCTAGTTCGTTTGGTTAATTCGTAAAATGGTTTATCCCGTTAGTTTGTTGTTAATATATGATTATACAACCTGCATTTGTGTAAGTGCACCAGATATGCATCGTCGCATATCTGGTGCACTTATACAGATGCAGGTTGGAGTCGGCGGTGTGCCATGCTTGATTTCTTCAGGTAAAGTAAAATTTTACCTTTTAAATTAATATATTGGTGTTTGTATTATAAAATTTATTTAATCTATGGCGGAATTCCATTTTGGGAAGCTTAAGTAATGATTGCTATGGAACTTACCGGACTTAAATATAAGTCATTAAAAGTGTCTATAAATATAGTTCATTTCATATATTTAGGTTAATTTTATTATTATTTCTTAGAGTGACTAGTTTTATCTAGTTCAGTGTTTCCCAAACTTTTTTTTCTTGTAGCACACTAAAAAGATCTAAAAAATTTTGTGGCACACCAGAAATAATCTTAATTTTTGTTTAGAATTTTTTTTTATTTTTACATATTTATTTTACATAGTTATTTTTACATATTTAATATGATGGATGTGCCTGTTTTTTAAAGCAAACCCGATCGAATCAAGGCTCTAAAGTCGACAAACAAGTGCACTTTTTTTTTTGTCAACAGATGACGCCAAACTCCATTCAGGTAGAATACTATGTGGTGGGGTGAAACAAGCCCTTCCACAGGCTGCCCACCCCTGCGGAGGGGTCAGCCGGATTGGTGTCGAAGTTCCCCAATCATGATAAGCTTAAAAATCGAGCAGCACATAAATTTGAAATTCCTCGTGAAATTAAAAAAAACTCCCAACTGAATGTTTTAAATTGTTAAAGGAGGTGTTTGGAGATAATTGCATGTCATGTAGTCAAATTTTTGAATGGCACAAATGATTTTCAGAAGGTCGGGAGGTTTTTGAAGAAGATGAACGTTCTGGTTGACCTGTGACATCAAGAACTGATGAAAACATTAAAAAAATTAATGAAATTGTGTGTAAAGACCGACGTTTGAGTGTTCGGATGATGTCAGATATTACGAACATTGACAGAGAGACAAGAAAAATTTTGACCCAGATCACGGAGTGGTTTTTTGTGTTTATTGGGTAAAAATAGATGCCTCTGATGATGGGTCCTAAATTTTCCAATTGTCAAAATTTCTTTTTTAATTCCATTCTAAAGATAGAAAATGTTAATGGATAGTATTCGTAAAATTTGGATTATTTTTCATCGAATCTTATCGATTCTGCTTTCTATTCTGTTTTCTTATTTTGATCTTGGGGTGAGATAAATTTATTTTTATAATTTTAAGAAAAACATGGAATTTTACTATGATCAACTGTAAAATTGATAAAATTGAAAAAATTTTGCCGATAATCCGAAAATTTTGGTTAATTCTGTTAAAATACATAATATTTTTATTTATTTGATCATTTATTGCTTTACTTTTACAGATAATTATTTTTACTTATTTGTTTTTTTATTGCTTTACTTTTACAAATAATTTTGTAAAATATGAGAAAATCGTAATGTACAGATAATTTAATAAAATACGAGAAAATCGTAATGTAAACAACCTTTAGCGATAAAAGGGGGTGTCACACTTTATGATGGCCAGTCGTTTCCCAGGAAATTGTAGCCAAGCCTACTTTACTGCTCTGCTTGTGGTATTGGATATAGAGTGTCAACAAACTATCTCAAGACCAATTAGAGTAGAGTAGAAAATGTTTTAGCTGTTTACATAGATTGTGGATGAATTTCATATATGTTATGTTTTTTGTTATAAATTCAAAAATTTATAAAATATTAAAATAAAAATTATTGAAATGATGAAAAAAACATACCAATAAACATATTTTATTAAAAAAATGACAATATTTTTAATAAATTTCTGTCAATTTTTGACTAATTAATCAACTAACTTAATTAATTAAAAGTTGCGTAATACTTTGTTTTTTATCGATAATTTTTAAAATTATTATTCGATTTTCTTCATTCAATACCGATTTTATTCAGAAGACTTCCACTATCAGAAAATACCAAATATTTCGTTGGATGACTACGATTTTATATATAAAAATCGCGTTTTCTCAGATTTCATATGATGAACGAATAATTGTGAAAGAAATAAATTTCGAAAATATTTGTTACATTGTTAGAATCACAATAAAAAACGTAATAAATTATGAACATTTCAAAAAAATTCGATGAAAATTACGCGAGATATCGGAATTTACATTTTTTTTGTTTCTTTTTGCATTTTGATTAGGCTTAATTAGAAAAATTCGATGGCACTGAACAGGCTAGATATCTATTGGCTGGAACCAACCAGAAATGGCTACTAATGTTCAATCCATGGGTGAATTTAAGATGACAGAATCACTACAAATAACAAAGCATACTATTACTAATTATGTTATCAACAAGAACACTCCAAACTAATTCCAATATTATGCCAACGGACTGCATAGAACATCAATAATATAAATTCACATACTAGACAGTCATTAGACTCATGCATAAATCTTTAAAAGGCTTTTATTATTTTACTATAATAATATTTTACTATTTTTATAATTACAAGCCTACTTTACTGCTCTGCTTGTGGTATTGGATATAGAGTGTCAACAAACTATCTCAAGACCAATTAGAGTAGAGTAGAAAATGTTTTAGCTGTAATTCTAATCCTTATAATAGAGGAATTTTGGTTAATGTATTAAAAGTTTTAATGTTTTTTGTAACTAAATATGCAAATGAGATAATGTTAAAAGACCCCTGTAGAGGTCGTAGGAGTGCTCATTTTGTTTTAGTCTCAAGAAGCGACGAATGGAGAACTGTTGAGTTTGAATTATCAAGTGTTGGTTGGCAGCTGCCAGTAGGATTATTTTTAGATGCAATACTTTGTGCTTTTACTAGCAGTTGAAGGACCAAGATTACTTATGTAAAGTTAATTGTAAGTTTTTGAATTCATTAATAAAAGTTGGTATTCATTAATAGCGGCAATAAAAGGAGGCTGTTATGTGCTTTCTTGAGTGGCTATCTAAAACTGATGTTCGATTTGAACTAGTAATATGAATAGAACCTCATAAGCCGGGAGATTGTGGATGTGGCGTCCAAACACAAGATAACGGGTGACCCGGTTGTGGGCCAACATGTCATATTACATATATCAAATTTACTGTGTGTCATTGATTTTAAAATAAAATGCACTTCTGCTTTCACTAGAAGATCCAGCAATAAACTTGGTACTTGATATATACCAATAATATGAGTATCCACATTTTGTTTTTCGATTTGCGTTTTTCAAAGTTGCATAGTAAAATCATTAAGACAACATTTCACTTTGAGTGATAAAATTCTGTGTTTGCATCACTTAGGGAATCATTTCACCTTCTGTAACACAATGGCTCACATCAGATAGTTCAAATACCACTCCCCATACATATGTACTTAACATATGTATTTCTGCTGCCACAATATGTAAATATAAATTCATTTATCTTGATATTTGCCATGTTTAGGAAACTTGTGAGGAAGCTGACTTTGACCTGTCCTATTTTTATTTTATTATGCACTCTATTATTTATTTATCGTTATTTTCCTATATGCTAACGTATTATATTTTAGTTTAAAAGTTAACTTACTTCC